>OU015499.1:104856736-104861530 GCA_907164885.2 Dolomedes plantarius
CTGTTCAAAACATGAATACGTTCAATTACAGCTGCATAAAAAAACTCTATTAGTTCAAAAAGGAAATAAAGCGTGCATTTTTATAATGTAGTTTTTACTGGAATTTTAATCTCTTGATTTTGTAGATTATTGTTCAAAAACTACATACATTCACTAAAGCCTACATAGAAAACTCCATTAATTCAAAGTGGAAATACATTTTACTTTTGCAAGTGTGCTGTTTTTGCTGGAGTTTTAATCTCCCTTTTTTTAGATTACTGTTCAAGACATGCATACATATACTTAAACCTGCCAGAAAATTCCATTAATAGCAAATAAAAATAATTCTTACTTTTTTCCCATTGCAGGTTTTACTGGCATTTTAATCTCTTGTATTGTAGATTACTGCTCAAAACATGAATACATTCAGTTATAGCTGCATAAAAAACTCTATTAGTTCAAAATTTAAATAAAGCTTACATTTTTAACATTGTAGTTTTTACTGGGATTTTAATCTCTTGATTTTGTAGATTATTGTTCAAAAACTGCATACATCACTTAAGCCAATGTAGAAAACTCCATTTATTCAAACTGAAAATAATTCTTACTCTTTTCCCATTGCGGTTTTACTGGAATTTTAATGTCTTGTTTTTGTCGATTATTGTTAATAAACTGCACACATTCGTTTAAGCCTACATAGAAAACTCCATTAATTCAAAGCAGAAATAAATATTGCTCTTTCAACTGTGCTGTTTTTACTGGAATTTTGAACTCTTATTTTTGCAGATTACTGTTCAAAAACTGCATGCATTCACTTAAACCTACATAGAAACTCCATTAGTTCAAAATTGAAATAATTCTTACTTTTTCCCATTGCAGGTTTTACTTGAATTTTAATCTCTCGCTTCTGTAGATTATTGTTCAAAACATATATACATTTACTTAAACCTGCCGGAAAATTCCATTAATTCCAAATTAAAATAATTCTAACTTTTTTTCCCATTGCAGGTTTTACTGGCATTTTAATCTCTTGTATTTGTAGATTACTGTTCAAAACATGAATACGTTCAATTACATCTGCATAAAAAACTCTATTCGTTCAAAATGGAAATGTAGCTTACATTTTTAACATTGTAGTTTTTACAGGAATTTTAATCTCTTGATTTTGTAGATTATTGTTCAAAAACTACATACATTCACTAAAGCCTACATAGAAAACTCCATTAATTCAAAGTGGAAATACATTTTACTTTTGCAAGTGTGCTGTTTTTGCTGGAGTTTTAATCTCCCTTTTTTTTAGATTACTGTTCAAGACATGCATACATATACTTAAACCTGCCAGAAAATTCCATTAATAGCAAATAAAAATAATTCTTACTTTTTTCCCATTGCAGGTTTTACTGGCATTTTAATCTCTTGTATTGTAGATTACTGCTCAAAACATGAATACATTCAGTTATAGCTGCATAAAAAACTCTATTAGTTCAAATTTAAATAAAGCTTACATTTTTAACATTGTAGTTTTTACTGGGATTTTAATCTCTTGATTTTGTAGATTATTGTTCAAAAAACTGCATACATCACTTAAGCCAATGTAGAAAACTCCATTTATTCAAACTGAAAATAATTCTTACTCTTTTCCCATTGCGGTTTTACTGGAATTTTAATGTCTTGTTTTTGTCGATTATTGTTAATAAACTGCACACATTCGTTTAAGCCTACATAGAAAACTCCATTAATTCAAAGCAGAAATAAATATTGCTCTTTCAACTGTGCTGTTTTTACTGGAATTTTGAACTCTTATTTTTGCAGATTACTGTTCAAAAACTGCATGCATTCACTTAAACCTACATAGAAACTCCATTAGTTCAAAATTGAAATAATTCTTACTTTTTCCCATTGCAGGTTTTACTTGAATTTTAATCTCTTGCTTCTGTAGATTATTGTTCAAAACATATATACATTTACTTAAACCTGCCGGAAAATTCCATTAATTCCAAATTAAAATAATTCTAACTTTTTTTCCCATTGCAGGTTTTACTGGCATTTTAATCTCTTGTATTTGTAGATTTCTGTTCAAAACATGAATACGTTCAATTACATCTGCATAAAAAACTCTATTCGTTCAAAATGGAAATGTAGCTTACATTTTTAACATTGTAGTTTTTACTGGAATTTTAATCTCTTGATTTTGTAGATTATTGTTCAAAAACTACATACATTCACTAAAGCCTACATAGAAAACTCCATTAATTCAAAGTGGAAATACATTTTACTTTTGCAAGTGTGCTGTTTTTGCTGGAGTTTTAATCTCCCTTTTTTTAGATTACTGTTCAAGACATGCATACATATACTTAAACCTGCCAGAAAATTCCATTAATAGCAAATAAAAATAATTCTTACTTTTTTCCCATTGCAGGTTTTACTGGCATTTTAATCTCTTGTATTGTAGATTACTGCTCAAAACATGAATACATTCAGTTATAGCTGCATAAAAAACTCTATTAGTTCAAAATTTAAATAAAGCTTACATTTTTAACATTGTAGTTTTTACTGGGATTTTAATCTCTTGATTTTGTAGATTATTGTTCAAAAACTGCATACATCACTTAAGCCAATGTAGAAAACTCCATTTATTCAAACTGAAAATAATTCTTACTCTTTTCCCATCGCGGTTTTACTGGAATTTTAATGTCTTGTTTTTGTCGATTATTGTTAATAAACTGCACACATTCGTTTAAGCCTACATAGAAAAATCCATTAATTCAAAGCAGAAATAAATATTGCTCTTTCAACTGTGCTGTTTTTACTGGAATTTTGAACTCTTATTTTTGCAGATTACTGTTCAAAAACTGCATGCATTCACTTAAACCTACATAGAAACTCCATTAGTTCAAAATTGAAATAATTCTTACTTTTTCCCATTGCAGGTTTTACTTGAATTTTAATCTCTTGCTTCTGTAGATTATTGTTCAAAACATATATACATTTACTTAAACCTGCCGGAAAATTCCATTAATTCCAAATTAAAATAATTCTAACTTTTTTTCTCATTGCAGGTTTTACTGGCATTTTAATCTCTTGTATTTGTAGATTACTGTTCAAAACATGAATACGTTCAATTACATCTGCATAAAAAACTCTATTCGTTCAAAATGGAAATGTAGCTTACATTTTTAACATTGTAGTTTTTACTGGAATTTTAATCTCTTGATTTTGTAGATTATTGTTCAAAAACTACATATATTCACTTAAGCCTACATAGAAAACTCCGTTAATTCAATGTGGAAATAAATCTTACTTTTGTAACTGTGCTGTTTTTGCTGGAATTTTAATCTACCTTTTTTTGTAGATTAATGTTCAAGACATGCATACATTCACTGAAACCTATACAGGAAATTCGCCGAGAAAATACAATGCAACCGTGTTCGTTTTTACAACGCTATAACCCCTTCGCTTCATTTGAAACCAGCAAACAATAAAGCCAAAACATTTAGTTCCCCCGATCGGTCGCGGAAAATGGTCGTAAACTTGAAAAAAAAAAGTAAAGAAAGAAAGAAGAAAAAATAAAGACGTCAAACAGGTAGGCAATAAATTCGAAGTGGTCATAATATCAGCTGGGCAGTTCCCGCGTGTTTCTTAAAGTAAAGGTTCGAAGAATAGTTTATTCTTCACGTGACAGAATGGATGAAACATGAAGTACTATTTCCCATCAATATTACATCTGATGGATGGGTAAGTCAAGAGTATTATGATTTCAAGTTTCGTTAAGGTATTTAAGGATTTAGAGATATATACAATATAATAGAACTAAATTGCTCAATGGTATCTAAAAAAAGTGTTCTTAAATATAAAACACATGATTTATTTATATTTGCATAAGTTTGGGTAAAAATGTGCTTGTATAGTCTTCGTTTGCAAATAAATATGCAAATATATAAAGAAAGAAAGAGAGATACAGGTAGGCAGATAGATATTACAAGGTGCGCTCATAATGTAACCGCACAATTTTTTATAAATAAGAAAAATATTACTCACCTTCAAATAAATTTATCTCCTTCAAAATAATCCCCAAAGGAGTGTATACAATATTTCCAACGTTTCTTCAAGTCATCGAAACACTGTTTATAGGCGTTGGAACTAACCGTTCGCAAAATACGCGTAACATCTGATTTGATATCTGAGAAGTTTTCAAATATCTGTCCTTTCATGGCCATCTTAAGCTTTGGAAAAAGGGAAAAATCAGCTGACGATAAGTCTGGAGAATATGGTGGTTGATTTATCACTGAAATTGGATGCTTAGCAAGATATTGTTGTACAGAAATTGCTGTATGGGGCCTAGCAATATCGTGCAAAAGAAACCATTGCCCAGAATCAAACAAATCCTTCCTAACTCGCCTTATCCTGTTTCTTAATCGAAAAAGCACCTCCTTGTAAAATTACTGATTGATTGTTTGATTTTCAGGAACAAATTTGTTGTGAATAAATCCTTTGTAATAAAAAAAAATGCAATCAGTATCACCTTGATTTTGACATCCGTGCTTTTTTATTTGTATGGGAGAAGACGGTCCTTTCCACTGTGCATTTTGTCTTTTTGTTTCAGGGTCGTATTGTAGACACCAAGTCTCATCTCCTGCTATGATAGACTTTAAGAAATTGTTGCCCTGTTGCGCAGTAGTCAGCAAATCTTCACAGCAAGCTTTTCTGTCTTCTCTTTGCTGTTCTGTCAAAATCCGAGGCACAAATCGAGCCCAAACTTTTTTCATTTTCAGATTTCAATTAAATTAATCTACAGCTTTCTTTGCTTATCCAAGC
>OU015499.1:104861630-104879130 GCA_907164885.2 Dolomedes plantarius
CAAGTTTCCTTAAGGTATTTAAGGATTTAGAGAGCTATACAATATAATAGAACTAAATTGCTCAATGGTATCTAAAAAAAGTTTTCTTAAATATAAAACACATGATTTATTTATATTTGCATAAGTTTGGGTAAAAATGTGCTTGTATAGTCTTCGTTTGCAAATAAATATGCAAATATATAAAGAAAGAAAGAGAGATACAGGTAAGCAGATAGATATTACAAGGTGCGCTCATAAAGTAACCGCACAATTTTTTATAAATAAGAAAAATATTACTCACCTTCAAATAAATTTATCTCCTTCAAAATAATCACCAAAGGAGTGTATACAATATTTCCAACATTTCTTCAAGTCATCGAAACACTGTTTATAGGCGTTGGAACTAACCGTTCGCAAAATACGCGTAACATCTGATTTGATATCTGAGAAGTTTTCAAATATCTGTCCTTTCATGGCCATCTTAAGCTTTGGAAAAAGGAAAAAATCAGCTGACGATAAGTCTGGAGAATATGGTGGTTGATTTATCGCTGTAATTGGATGCTTAGCAAGATATTGTTGTACAGAAATTGCTGTATGGGGCCTAGCATTATCGTGCAAAAGAAACCATTGCCCAGAATCAAACAAATCCTTCCTAACTCGCCCTATCCTGTTTCTTAATCGAAAAAGCACCTCCTTGTAAAATTACTGATTGATTGTTTGATTTTCAGGAACAAATTTGTTGTGAATAAATCCTTTGTAATAAAAAAAAATGCAATCAGTATCACCTTGATTTTGACATCCGTGCTTTTTTATTTGTATGGGAGAAGACGGTCCTTTCCACTGTGCATTTTGTCTTTTTGTTTCAGGGTCGTATTGTAGACACCAAGTCTCATCTCCTGCTATGATAAACTTATTAAAAAGATATTATAAAGAAATTGTTGCCCTGTTGCGCAGTAGTCAGCAAATCTTCACAGCAAGCTTTTCTGTCTTCTCTTTGCTGTTCTGTCAAAATCCGAGGCACAAATCGAGCCCAAACTTTTTTCATTTTCAGATTTTCAATTAAAATTAATCTACAGCTTTCTTTGCTTATCCCAAGCATGTCTGAAAGTTGCTGAGTTATTACTTACCGCCAGCTGATGTTTTCCCTTTTTACGAAGCTTAAGATAGCCATGTCAGGACAGAGATTTGAAAGCGTCTCGGATATCAAATCAAATGTTACGCGTATTTTGCGAACGGTTAGTTCCAACGCCTATAAACAGTGTTTCGATGACTTGAAGAAACGTTGGAAAAATTGTATAGACTCCTTTGGCGATTATTTTGAAGGAGATAAATTTATCTGAAGGTGAATAATATTTTTCTTATTTATAAAAAAATTGTCCGGTTTCTTTATGGACGCACCTTGTATATAGAGAGATAGTAAGATACGTATATTTTTGTTGTTTCTTATGCCCCCAGACCGGAAATATTCCAGGTCCATAGAGGCGAGCTAGCTGAGGGGTACGGCTTCGATTTATAATAGCACCACAAGGGTTGGAGTTCGATTTAGCCAGGTTCCACTTCAATTTTGACCGACCACTCCCAGAGGTGACATCAGGGATCGTACCCTCTCCCACTCTCTCCGATCTTATAGATGAACTTTCCGGTCAACGAATTTAACGTGTTCATATCCGGCCTAGACACGGAGGTATTTTATGAAGCTTTTCGGGATTTCATCCGAGCACCCTCAACCCCGAAAGTGGACCTCTGGCCCTACACATTATAGTGTCTACCAGTATAGTAGTTATAGAGAATAGCTCACTTCTACCCGCACTTGGGTGTATATAATTTGAATTGGCACTCTAAATGAATTTTTTAAAAACACAGTTTATACATGAAACAATGTTTATTGAATTCATTGCACATATAGAATTTGCTTTTACAGCAATAAGCATACGTACTACTTGTACGGAATATATATTAGCATTCAATAAAACTACACTTTGCAATACTCACAAACCAGCAGAGAGTCAAACCAGCAGTTCTGCCACGTAAACATAGGGCCCCCTAAGCACTAGCGCTGGTTAACACCTGGAGCTGCTTACCTCGTAGCTCCCTCTCGCTTATCTATCAACTTTAACAACCTCTTTTAATCAAGCTGCTTGGTATTTATACCAAGCGCGTATGCCGAAATTAGCATATCTCAAGCAGCTTCTTTAATTCATTCACTCAAAAGTTCGATTCTTGTGAATCGAATCTTATGTATACCTTACATGGTTAGACAATTTATGCATACTGAATGCATATTATAATCTATATATATAAAACAGTTCCGTAATTGACTGACAGATAACGCACAGACCAAACAGCTGGACCTAAAAGGGCTGAAATTTCGCATGGCGATTCTTCTTATAGTGTAGGGGTGCATTAAGAAATATTTTTGAAATATTCTTCTTAGATTTTTTTAAAAATAAACTTTTAAAGCTGTTTTATAACATTTTTTACTGTTTGCATTTGGAAATAATTATTTGAGGGTTATAAAATTTATATCACGAGAAATATCATAAAAATTCCTTTAAAATGAAATCTTTTTCGAATCTTTGCATCCATTTTCTGATTTTGAAAATTTTTATAGACTAATTTTTAGAATTTAATTTATTAAATGCTGATCATGAGATTTCTTTTCTTTTTGTGATACTTTAAATTAATTTTGCGTCACGTGCATAACAACGAAATACATTTGCAAAAGAAATATTAAAATACGGTAAAAGATAAAATTTAACCGCAAGACTAATTGAGATGGACGTTTTTAAAAAATTCAATTCAAATTAATATGTTTTATGGATATTAAACATACAAATTAATTGCATACATTGACCGTTGTATTTAATTTGAATATTTTCTTCTACATTATTTTGTCTATGAAAATATCCGTTAAGATTTTTTTATTAATATATATATATATATATATATTACATTCACTGTATACATTGACCGCTGTATTTAATTTGAATGTACTCCGTAGCGAAGTACGGGTATTCAGCTAGTATATAAATAAAACAGTTCCGTAACTGTCTGACAGATAACGCACACACCAAGCCGCTGGACCTAAAGGGCTGAAATTTTGCATGGCGATTCTTCTTATAGTGTAGGGGTGCACTAAGAGAGATTTTTGAAAAATTCTTCTAATTCTTAAATTGAATTTTAAGCTGTTTTTGTAACATTCTCTAAAGTTTGCATTAAAATAATTATATGAGGGTTATAAAATTTATATCACGAGAAAGATCATAAAAATTACTTTAAAATGAAATCTTTTTTCGAATCTTTACTTCCTTTTTCAGATTTTTGGTGAATTTTTAAACATTAATTTTTAGAATTTAATTTACTAAATGCTGATCACGAGATTTCTTTTCTTTTTGTGATACTTTAAATTAATTCTGCGTCACGTGCATAACAGCGAAACAAATTGACAAATAATATAAAAATACGGAAAAAGATAAAATTTTACGACTAGACTAATTGAGAAGGAAGTTCTTTAAGCATTTAATTCATATCCGTATCTTTTATGGACATTAAACATAAAAATTAATTGCATACATTGACCTTTGTATTTAATTTGAATATTTTCTTCTACATTAATTGCATACATTGACCTTTGTATTTAATTTGAATATTTTCTTCTACATTAATTTGTCTATAAAAATATCCGTATAAATATATATTGGCCGTTGTATTTATCTATATATATAAAAGAGAATGTTTCTTTGTGTGTCCTTTATACGTTCCCGAACGGTCCATCCGATTGAGATGAAATTTTGTACAGATGTTGTTCTGACTCCCGTGGGAAACACTGGGGGGTGTGGGGTAGACACCCCTAGCACCCCTAGGGGGGCAGGAGGGCAGGGGCACATAAAAAAATAATCGAAAACGACTAATATTTGTGTCGAATCCATAGTTTTCGGGGTTGCTGAGAATAATAGTGACACTTCCGACGCCGTCTAAGTGCAAGTTCAGCTCCCATCAGCACTGGGGGGGGAGAGGCGGGGGGAAGAAAGGGTGAATATAAAATGTCCAAAATGACCGAGAGTAGTGTCGAATACGTAGGTTCGGGGGTCGCTGTGATGAATACGGACTCTCCCGATGCCATTTAAGTGAGTGTTCAGCCCCCTCAGCATTGGGGGGGGAGGCGGGGGATGAAAGGGTGAATATAAAATGTCCAAAATGACCGAGAATAGGGTCGAATCCATAGTTTTCGGGGTAGCTGAGATGAATAGGGACACTTCCGATGCCGTTTAAGCGAGAGTTCAGCCCTCCTCAGCATTGGGGGGCGGCAGGGAGAGAAAGGTTCAATATAAAATGTCCAAAATGACCGAGAGTAGTTTCGAATCCATAGTTTCGGAGTCACTGAGGGGAATATAGGAAATTAGAAATGTTGTTCATAATCAGTTTTGAGTTAAATTAATAATAGAGTGAATTTGTAATTTTTCTTTATCATTTGTATACTGAATTTACTTTTAGATACTTTCAAATTAAATTTCTTAAATTTTACACTATATGTAGAATCCATTCTTTTTCCTTATGTAATAAAAAAATTGAGAAAAATAAATATCCGGGCAAACAGCTAATTATATATATATATATATATATATATATATATATATATATATATATATATATATATATTGGCATTAATTGCATACATTGACCGTTGTATTTAATTTGAACGTACTCCGTAGCAAAGAACGTGTATTCAGCTAGTAACTCATATAGCTATTAGTACATTGTATGGAGTATCTATACATTCAAAACCACGGAGTTATCAGGAGCTCTACGCAACTCGCGATATTAGGCCAACATTTACAATCCTCTTATGGCACCAACGTAATTAAATATTTAACGGACTACATGACACAAGATGTCAGTTCGTGGCTGTTGCAAGAACTCTTTATTATCGAGTAAATCGATCTGCGTCACCGGGGCGGAAAAAAGTATCCCCATGAAATAAAGTCAGATCACGAAGGGCCTAAATGATTCCGAGGTTAAAAGATGTTCAAAAGAAAAGTACTAGGCGGGATCACCTCACTTCCGCGCCCGATATTAAAGAAGTTTGGTTAATATCGGCAAAAGGTGGACGCGGGGAGCTTAGAAGTTCATGATAAAGTGCGCGGTGGTTTCATTTGACCGGGGAAAATTATGGCGACGTTTGTAGACTAAGCGTTCCGTTGCAGTCTTTATGAGAAACAGCATTCTTTTTATTTGAATATGTACGGTACCTTCTTATACGAAGGCTCTGATTTGCATGCTTTTTTATATATTTTTTATATTAAAAACTGTATGTTTATCATCTATATATATAAAACAGTTCCGTAACTGACTCATTCATTCACTGACTGACTGACTGACTGACATACGACGCACAGACCAAACCGCTGGACCTAAAGGGCTGAAATTTTGCATGGCGATTCTTCTAATAGTGTAGGGGTGCACTAAGAAAGATTTTTCAAAAATTCTTCTTAGATTTTTTTAAAATTAAATTTTTAAGCTGTTTTTTAAACTTTTTTTACGTTTGCATTTAAAATAATACATTGAGGGTTATAAAATTTATATCACGAGAAAGATCATAAAAATTCCTTCAAAATGAAAATTGTTTCAAATTTTTACCTCAATTTCCTGATTTTTGGTGAATTTTTAAAGATTAATTTTTAGAATTTAATTTATTAAATGCTGATCACGTGATTTCTTTTTCTGGTACTTTAAATAAATTTATCGTCACGTGCAAAAAAAAATAGACAAAAAAATATTTTTTTCTTGCTAATGCGGCAGACGATTGGACTTTATTTTGTCTATAAAAATATCCCTTACGATTTTTTTATAAATATGTTTTTTTACATCAATTGTATACATTGATCGTCGTATTTATTATAAATATATATATATTTATTTTTTTTTGGAATTAATTGCATACATTGACCGTTGTATTTAATTTCAATATACTCCGTAGCGAAGCGCGGGTTTTCAGCTAGTCTATATATATAAAAGAGTTCCGTAACTGACTGATTGACTGACTGATAGACAACGCACAGACCAAACCGCTGGACCTAAAGGGCTGAAATTTTGTATGTCGATTCTTCTTAGAGTGTAGGGGTGAACTAAGAGAGATTTTTGGAAAAATTCTTCTTAGATCGTTTAAAATTAAATTTTTAAGCTGTTTTAGTAACTTTTTTTAAGTTTGCATTTAAAACTATAATTTGAGGGTTATAAAATTTATATCAAGAGAAATATCCTAAAAATTCCTTTAAAATGAAATCTTTTTCGAATTTTTACCTCCCTTTTCTGATTTTTGAGGAATTTTTAAAGATTAATTTTTAGAATTTAATTTATTAAATGCTGATCACGTGGTTTCTTTTCTTTTTGTGATACTTTAAACAAATTTTGAGTCTCTTGCATAACAACGAAATAGAAGAAAAAATTTTTTTTTTCTTGCAAATGCGGCAGATGATTAGACATTATCCAAAAAAATATTAAAATACAGAAAAAGAAATGTTCCTCAAACTGTATTATATTAACTGTACTATATTCTTTAGTATGCTCTATTAGATTAAATTTGATAATTTTCTTCTACATTATTTTATCTATAAAAATATCCGTTACGATATTTTTTCGTATTTTTTACATACATTGATCGCTGTATTTATTATAAATATATTTATACGTATTTTTGGCATTAACTGCATACATTGACCTTTGTATTTAATTTTAATGCACTCCGTAGCGAAGTACTGGTTTTCAGCTAGTATTATATATACCAATAAGAATTTGGACACCCATGCAAATGACGATATCTGCGGTCCACATATACATCACGCCCTTAAATATTGTGTATTAAACAACACTGGCATTATTCGCATGCAAGATGCCACGATCTGCAGAGTTATCTGATTTCGAGAACGGTGTAATCGAGAACGGGTATCACAGAAATGGCCGATCCTTAAGGAACATATCTAGCGAGCTGAATTACCCAAAATTGACAGTGTCCTATGTGATTCAGATGTGGAAGGTGAGCGGTAATTATCAGAATGTGCCCCGAGTCGGCAGACCACGAAACTGGGAGATAAAGACCGACGGGTGCTGTCCAGAAAAATTCGGAAGAACCGCACCAAACCGATGTTGCGATCACAGGTGTCCAAATACTTATTGGTAGATAGTGTATATATATATATATATGTGCAATATACCCCTTACATCACGTCCTTAAATTATAACCTGAAAGGAAAAGCTAGCTCATATTTACGTGTCTGGAGCTAGACTCAGCCTGAAAGGAATAAAAATTAAATTGGAAAGCAATCGGACCGAATCGTTTGTTAAAACAACAAAAGTACATCCGTCCATTCCAGAAGAACGACTCGGGAGTAATATCACCTTTCAACATTAAACGCGAGGGCGAGGTAGACATGTGGCTATTATATGTAGGGTCAGCAGATTTTGGGGCTCGCGATGCGAACCCACTCCTGAATTCGGAGATATACACGTGTAGAAATGCAAAGGAATGCGATTCGTGGGGAGTTCTGTGGCTAAGGGTTTTAAAGCGATAAATTAATATAACTGGGGATTGAATTTAGGAAAGGGAGTTTAAATGCTAGAATGGGGGCATAATATTTAATATATTACACATATATATATAGTGAAAATTCTGGCCACCCTTATTCTACACCACCCCTCAAAAAGGCCACTTTTCTCAGAACAATTACTAGCTGCCATATATAAGTATATATATATATATATATATATATATATATATATATATATATATATATATATATATATATATATATATATATATATAAGTATATATATATATATATATATATATATATATATATATATATATATATATATATATATATAAGTATATATATATATATATATATATATATATATATATATATATATATATAAGTATATATATATATATATATATATATATATATATATATATATAAGTTATATATATATATATATATATATATATATATATATATATATATATATATATATATATATATATAAACACATTTCATTTTACAACATGTTTATTACGTCATTCCGTGGGAGAGAGACTTGAGTCCGACCCCCCACGAGGGATTCCTATCTGAAAATGAAAATGTAGAAAGGCAATTATACGTCATGTACCAGCCCGACACTTTTAAAATGGATCTTTCCTTGTCAGGATTTTTACTTACTCAGCAATATCATCGCGATTCTGTATTTTATAACAAAATACAGAAAACTGCTAGCTAAAAAGTGCTAGCTGGCTCGTGTAGAAAACACATGTTATTTGATTTATTAACCCTAACCTCAAGGTTGCTTGTAGACCTCGCTTAGTAATAATCGGTACAGGTTTATTTACATGTATAAAAGACCTCTATTTCTATAACCACGCATTAAAAAAATAAATTGCAATGACAGTCCCTTTTCAGATCATATGGTTTCTGTCATTTGCTTAGACAAATTAATCTATATTCTTATGCTTACAAGCTTCAAATACACCCCTAGATGCCTTATCCTTATAAACACGCACTTCAATTGAGCAAGTGATTAAAAACTAGAGGAACTCACGTTCCTAATTTAATGCATTATTATACTCGATTAGCTGCACTGCTTAATCTGTATTCATCCTCTATCTACGCTGAACTGACAGCTAAGCTCTTGAAAATATGACTTTATGTCTACAGTATTCTCCTAAATATGACTTTATGAGTACAGTGTTTTCATGGACATGACCTTACGCCTGCAGTTTTTCACAGAAATGAACATACGGCTACAATTTTGTCACTGATATGGATGTAAGGATACAATTTTCCCCCAGATATGAATTTAGGACTATATTTTTCTCACATATATGAATTTACTAGCTGAATACCCGTGCTTCGCTACGGGGTACATTTTAGGATAATTACAATGAAAAAGTAATGAAATTGCTTTTTAGAGGATTTTCTTATAAACAATATATTTTGTTTCTTCATTGGGCGGAACTAATATTACCAGGCTCGTCCGCAAACTTACGCGTGAGCAAACTACGTAAAACTGACCGTGGGAGAAACAATTTTCTTGTAAATGTACGCCAGCATATTTTAAAGTTTGGCCTTGGGACTTATTTATCGTCATGGCGAAGCATATTTTGAGAGAAAATTACAGTTTTATATATAGATTTCATTTAATATCCATAAAACATACTAATTTGAACTAAATTTTTTAAAATTTCCATCTCAATTAGTCTAGTGGCTAAATTTTATCTTTTACTGTATTTCAATATTTTCTTTGTCAATTAATTTCGTTGTTATGCACGTGACGCAAAATTAATTTAAAGTATCACAAAAAGAAAAGAAATCTCGTGATCAGCATTTAATAAATTAAATTCAAAACTTTCTAAACGATTACTGTTTTGGAAGCTAATGTTCTGCTAATTTCCAGTAAAAGCTAAAATCATTTGAAAACCACACACCAGTGTTCCACTCACACGCAACATTATAAAACTGAATTACAGTACTCTACGTTTATATGGCCATTGAAAATTGTGGTTAGTAGAGGGCAATACGGGACAATCCACGCATTGTCAATAGACACTTGCTATCTTTGGCTATTATTTGATCCGTAATATCTGCCTTATATGCCGTATGTTTCTAAACGCCATTCTCATATGAACCACAGCCTAATTCCTTTAAAATGGAACAAAATGAGTAACTCCAGTTAACCATGTAATCTACTACTGCTACATGGGCATCAAAATGTGAGAAAACAGAGTTTAAATCATCCAAAACTGCAATTATGGTGTACATATGACACCTAACTTCTCCAAAAATCTTTGCCTTTGTGATGAGACTCATGAGTGATTTTTGTTTTTGATGAAACACGTTTGCTAACAAATCATGACGATCCTGTGGTTTTTGTCCAACTATTCTTTGCTGTTGTTGTCTGATTTCTTCCATTCTCGCTTCTCTTTCCGGGGTAATGATTCGGAAAAAGTTGAAAAGTAAACAATACCCAATCAATTTAAAAACAAAATTCAGTATAAATAAAGTAGAAAAAATGTATGAATAAAAAGTACAGGCTGCGGCCAGATATGCTCAGGCCAATAATAGAAAAAAAAAATTTTTTTTAATCGTAGTAAGCAATGAAAAACATTTTACACACTTCAATAATAGGATAACAAAACATGATGGTAAAATAGAAAGGAAAGTTAAAACAGAAGTAAGAAGTTAAATTCTAAAAATATAAATGAGGTATAAAACAGCTATCGATTCTAATTTATGAATCATTTATCAGGACATGAAAAAATTACTGCATGTAAAAAAAATTAACCTTACCTCCATTAATTTCAACACTTCTTGACCTGTAGCTTGTCCAATCATGTGAAATATAATTCTTGACAATAAATCTTGTTAACCTAAACTGTTATTTCTGTTTTTTTTAATTTAAAAAAGTTATGTTCTCAAAATATGACAATTAAGAAAAAGATATCATCGAGAAAAAATAAATCATGCTACTTAAGAAAGGTCATACCACAAATTTCTATAAAATTAATGTGCAACTATATTTGACGTACAAAATAATGCATATGTAATACCTTGCTAACATGTTTTAACATCAAAAATTTCCACAATCAAAAGCTAAAATTAGTTTAAAATATTAGCTTTAGGATTTTGTGCAGAATGATAGGTGTTCTAGCTAAATTTCATTAAAAATTACTTCAAATTGATCAATTTATAAAAAAAGTATGCTATTTACATGTAAGTTTTTGTTTCTTTTTTTATTTTTAAGTGCTATTTTAGCATTAAAGACCAAAAAAAACCTTTACAAAATTATTTTTTCTCAAAGCTAAACACAAACATAATCAAAGCTAAACACAAATATAATTAACAGTTGTCTTAAAACACCCCTGGTAAACATTGTTAAGTTTTGAAGTATTAGAATGATAATAAAAAATATTCCAGTTTCAGACAGAAGCATAAAAAGAAAGAATATGCAAAAAAGTAACTAAATTAAACAAAAATTGACAGAATACAGAAATTGTGAACACCGGCAAAAGTGAATAAAACGTTTCCTTGTGCGCATGCACAGTTCTTATGAATGATTGATTCCAACGCCACGTCAATACCGCGTTGGAAGAACCACGTATAAAATTTGTGTTGACGTATCGTTCTTTAAAATTCAATTAAAAATCGTAATTTTAAGATAGAGACTTGAAATGAGGTTTATATGAATGAGAAAGCTTTCATCTTCCAGATGATGTAAATATTTTCTTTGCAAGATGATAACTCGAAGAGCATCGACCGTAGAGGCTCAAAAGATCGTAAATTTCTCGAAAAAGTGGGTTTAATATTTTGATGAAAATATTAGTCTGTTTTAAATTATTTTTAAACAAATGAGGTCTTGTTTGAAGGAGAAATGTCTGTAGTCTTAGATTGTAAAAAGATCAAAATTCTACGATCATTTTTTGCCGAGATATCGTAATCTGAAGTTAAAAAAACTTAAAATATCCCAGAAAACATAATTGAATGACATAATCGTTTACAATCCAAGGGGAGAAAATTTCGTCATTCCCTACCGCGCTTGAAGAACCACGCAGGAAATTTGTGTTGACGTATCGTTCTTTAAAATTCAATTAAGAATCGAAATTTTAAGATAGAGACTTGAAATGAGGTTTATATGAATGAGAAAGCTTTCATCTTACAGATGATGTAAATATTTTCTTTGTAAGATAAAAACACGAAGATCATCGACCGTAGATCCTTAAAAGATCGCAAATTTCTCTAAAAAGTGGGTTTAATATTTTGATGAAAATATTAGTCTGTTTTAAATTATTTTTAAACAAATGAGGTCTTGTTTGTAGGAGAAATGTCTGTATTCTTAGAATGTAAAAAGATCAAAATTCTACGATCATTTTTTGCCGAGATATCGTAATCTGAAGTTAAAAAAACATAAAATATCCCACAAAACATAAAATAAAAAATTTTCTAGAGTAAAATTTAGAATTCGGGCTTCGAGGTGCACCTTTCCATAGTCTGCACTACCCGTATGCCAAATTTCACGGCTGTAAGTGTCACAGATTTGCCTGGGGGCTGCATACACACACAAACATTCGCTTTTATTAATAAGATGATTACAATGTTTATGCAGATATGAATTTATGACTAGAGTATTCTTATAAATATCAATTTGAATACAATTTTCAGACAGGTATGAATTTATAACAACAGTATTTATATAAATATCAATTTGACTACAATTTTCAGACAGGTATAAATTTATAACGATAGTATTCTTACAGATTTAAATATATGGCTACAATATTCTCACAGATATGGATTTGCGATTACAGTTTTCTCACAAATACGTATGAACTTACGGCTACAATTTTGTCACAGATATGGATGTAAGGCTACAATTTTTCCCCATATATGAATTTAAGACTATATTTTTTCACATATATGAATTTACGATTACAATGTTTATACAGATATGACTTTATGACTAGAGTAATCTTATAAATATAAATTTGACCTCACTTTTCAAACAGGTATGAATTTGTAACAACAATATTCTTACAGATTTAAATACATGGCTACGATTTTCTCACAAATATGGATTTATGATTACAGTTTTCCCACAAATATGAACTTACGGCTACAATTTTCTCACAGATATGAATTAACGACTACATTTTTCTAACACATATGAATTTACGACTTCATATTTCTCACAAATATGAATTTATGACTACATTTTACTCACAAATATGAATTTACGGTTACATTTTTCTCACAAATATGAATTTACGACTACATTTTTCTCACAAATATAAATTTGCGACGACGTTTATCTCACAAATATGAATTTATAATTACACTGTTTATACAGATATGAATTTTTGACTACGGTATTCTTACAAATAAGGCGTTACAATACGAAAAATATGTCTATGCTAGTTTCTGCCGTATATGATTCCATATATATATATATATATATATATATGTGTGTGTGTGTGTGTGTGTGTGTATGTGTAATATACCCATTACATCACGTCCTTAAATTATAACCTGAAAGTAAAAACTAACTCATATTTACATGGCTGGAGCTAGACTCAGTCTGAAAGGAATAAAAATTAAATTTGGAAGCAGTCGGGCCTAATCGCTTATTAGAGCGACAAAAGTACATCCATCCATTTCAGAAGAACGGCTCGGAATAATATCACCTTTCAACATTAAGCGCGAGAGGCGAGAGGAACATGTGGCTATTATTTGTAGGGTCAGCAGATTTAGGGGCTGCGATACTAACCCACTCATGAATTGGGACATATACACGTGTAAAAATGCAAAGGCATGCGATTCATGGGAAGTTCTGCGGCTAAGGGTCTTTAAAGCGATAAATGAATATTACTGGGGATTGGATTTAGGAAAGAGAGTTTAAATGCTAGAATGGAGGGCATAATATATTACACACATATACAGGGTGTCCAGCGAAGAAGAAAAGGAACAGAAATGAATCGTTAACGATGCAACGTAAGAAATGGGGAAATAGGGTGTCAAATTTTATATAACTTCCTAATCTATCTATCTATACATATAAAACAGTTCCGTAACTGACTGACTCACTGACAAACAACGCACAGACCAAACCGCTGGACCTAAAGGGCTGAAATTTTGCATGGCGATTCTTCTTATAGTGTAGGGGTGCACTAAGAAAGATTTTTCAAAAATTATTCTTAGATTTTTTAAAATTAAATTTTTAAGCTGTTTTTTTTTTACTTTTTTTACGTTTGCAATAAAAATAATACTTTGAGGGTTATAAAATTTATATCACGAGAAAGATCATAAAAATTCCTTTAAAATGAAATCTTTTTCGAATCTTTATCTCCATTTTATGATTTTTGGTGAATGTTTGAAGATTAATTTTTAGAATTTAATATATTAAATGCCAATCACGTGATTTCTTTTTCTGGTACTTTAAATAAATTTATCGTCACGTGCATAACAACTAAATAAACAAAAAATATTTTTTTCCCTTGCTAATGCGGCAGACGATTGGACATTATCCAAAAAAATATTAAAATACATTAAAAGAAATGTTCTACAAACAGTACTATATTAACTGTACTATATTCTTTAGTATTCGTTATATTAGATTTAATTTGAATATTTTCTTCTACATTATTTTGTCTATAAAATTATCCTTTACGATTTTCTTATAAATATATAGATTTATATATTTTACATCAATTGTATACATTGATCGTCGTATTTATCATATATCTATATATATAAAACAGTTCCGTAACTGACTCATTCACTGACTGACATACAACGCACAGACTAAACCGCTGGACCTAAAGGGCTGAAATTTTGCGTGGCGATTCTTCTTATGGTGTAGGGGTGCACTAAGAAAGATTTTTGAAAAATTCTTCTTAGATTTTTTTAAATTAAATTTTTAATCTGCTTTTTTAACATTTTTTAAGTTTGCATTTAAAACAATAATTTGAGGGTTATACAATTTATATCACAAGAAAGATCATAAAAATTCCTTTAAAATGAAATCTTTTTCGAATCTTTACCTCCATTTCCTGATTTTTGGTGAATTTTTAAAGATTAATTTTTAGAATTTAATATATTAAATGCCGATCACGTGATTTCTTTTTCTGGTACTTTAAACAAATTTATCGTCACGTGCATAACAACCAAATAGACAAAAAAAAATTTTTTTCTTGCTAATGCGGCAGACGATTGGACATTATTTTGTCTATAAAAATATCCCTTTCGATTTTTTTATAAATATATATATATTTTTCTACATCAATTGTATATATTGATCGTCGTATTTATTATATATATATATATATATATATATTTATTTTTTTGACATTAATTGCATACATTGACCGTTGTATTTAATTTGAATGTACTCCATAGCGAAGTGCGGGTTTTTAGCTAGTAATTAATATATTACATATATATATATATATATATATATAATATATATATATATATATATATATATATATATATATATATATATATATATATATATACATATATATATATATATATATATATATATATATATATATATATATATATATATATATATATATATATATATACATATACATACACATATATATATATATATATATATACATACACACATATATATATATATACATATATATATATATACACACATATATATATATGTCTAAAAATTTACTATTACATTGAAATTAATATGTAACTTCCCCATGCGCATTCAAATGAAAAATTTTCTTAAATTAATATCAAGCTGAAATCAAAAACTGTAACATAAAAAAAAAAATTAAGTCTTTTATTTCACAGTTTATCTAAAATTTCAACCACGCATGCATGGAAAATATAAGCACATGCATAATTCCCCCCCTGTACAGTCAACCGATTTCGAGTGGAAAAAGGAAGTATTCCGGTCGGAACGTCTGAATTGGAACTGCGGCCTCCCAGGGCTAAATGGCCGACCTGTTCGGTGTTCGTTTCGCCATTTTTATGGCCGGTTACTGCTATTGATGAGTGATACATGACGTTTCATTTTACGGTGATTTTCGACATAAAACGCGTGGTTTATGGCCGCTGTAAAAATAAACAAGGGACCAGTTATGTATTATTCAATCGATTGCTGAATGCTCTAATCCATTAGGTGGTCGTTTCAGAACTTTTATATATGAATACTATTTGAATGTACCCGTGCTTCGCTACGGAGTACATTCAAATGAAATACAACGGTCAATGTATGCAATGAATTTGCATGTTTAATATCCATAAAGCATACTAATTTGAATTAAATTCTTTAAAAAATTCAATCTCAATAAGTTCAGTTGTTAAATTTTATCTTTTACCGTATTGTAATATTTTTGTTGTCAATTTATTTCGTTGTTATGCCCGTGACGCAAAATTAATTTGAAGTATCACAAAAAAGAAAAGAAACCACGTGATCAGTATTTAATAAATTAAATTCTAAAAATTAATCTTTAAAAATTTAGAAAAATCAGAAATTGGAAGTAAAGATTCGAAAAAGATTTCATTTTAAAGGAATTTTTAAGATCTTTCTCATGATATAAATTTTATAACCCTCATATTATTTTAAACACAAATTTTATGAAGATTTACAAAAACAGCTTAAAAATTTAATTTTAAAATATCTAAGAAGAATTTTTCTAAAATCTTTCTTAATGCTCCCTACACTATAAGAAGAATCGACATGCGAAATTTCAGCCCTTTAGGTCCAGTGGTTTGGTCTGTGCGTTATCTGTCAGTCAGTCAATTACGGAACTGTTTTATATATATACATATGTATTTTGAGTTTGTTTAACCCTTCAGTCGCGGAAGATTTTCATATTTCTTGCCCCGGCCTTAGAGATTCCAAAACCCGCGTACCCGAAGGAAATTATTGGATCCGAAAATACGGTTCTAATTGTTTGTAGGATTGGAAATTCGAAAGTAATCAATCTTGGGTTTAAAACACAAAATTTTCATGGGGATAATCAGTTTTAGCAATGCTTTTTGATTACGGTATTTTTCGGACCATAAGCCCCACCTCAAATTTCTAGAAGGATTATTAGAAAATAACATTTTGTATTTTGTTAGGTATATAAAGATATTTTCATTTTCTTACTTAATAAAGATAAAAGGTATATATAATATAAATCCTAAAATATTCGTTTAATTTTAATGTCACGTTCGTACCATAAAACGTACCCCAATTTTTAAGTGATTTTTTATGCTTAAAAGGCGCGTTTTATGATCCGAAAAGTACGGTACGTGCAATATTTACACTGTTGGCCATTAAGTTTGCAACAACAGGAAGGAAAGCAAATAACAGAACTTTACTTATTGTAAGTATACAGCATTGTAGGAAGAAAACATGATTAAATTTGCACGCAATACTGGGTACGAAAGTAGTACACACAGCTGCCGCCTCTGGTGCATAAAACGGCTCTAATCCAATTAGCCATCGAGTCGAACTGGCCTTGAATGACAGATACGGGCAAGTCATCCCATGCTGCTTCTAGTCTATGACACACTTCGCATCAATCGTAGTGACTGAAGAGCGGTGGCGGCCCAGTCTCTCAGCAACCCATGACCCGATGCTTTCAGTCGGTGAGAGATCTGGAGAACGTGCTGGTCAGGGCAACAGTCGAACACCCTCTGTGTCGAGGTAGGTCAGGACACGACGGGCAACATGCGGTCTTGCGTTATCTTGTTGAAAGATGACTTCTCCGAGGCCTCGAAGATAGGGCACAGCCACCGGCCTTAAGATCTGAGAAATGTAACGCTGGCTGTTCAGATTATCGACGACTCGAACAATAGGTGTTCGTGTCGTGTACCCGATGGCTGCCCATACCTTCACACCAGATGAATGGCCCGTACGACGTTATCGAATGCAAGCAAGCGACGTGCGTTCTCCTCGGTGCCTCCAGATATGGATACGTCCATCATGATGCTGGACGCAGAACCGGGACTCGTCT
>OU015499.1:104884130-104999130 GCA_907164885.2 Dolomedes plantarius
ACCTATTAACTATACTCTCTTACCCGATACTCTCTATCCTATTAACTTATTCCCCGACTTACTGACTCCTTCTTTTATTTATTATCTGACCCACCAACTGATTTTTATACATACTAACTCACTCTCTCTGCCTTATTAGATAATATATTACTCGGCTGACTGATTCATTCGGTTGTTTATTACCTGACCCACCTACTGATTCACTTATTCTACATACTAGCTCACTCTCTGTCGTATTAATTAACTTATTCCCCGACTTACTGACTCATTCATTTATTTATTATACGACCAACCAACTTATTTTTCTGCAGGCTAGCTCACTCTCTACCTTATTCATGAACATATCCCCGACTCACTGACTCATTCAGTTGTTTATTATCTTACCCACCAACTGTTTCACTTATTCTACATACTAGCTCACTCTCTGTCCTTTCAACTTATTCCCCGACTTACTGACTAATTTTTTTTTATTATCGGACCGACCAACTGATTTTTCCTACATACTAACTCACTTTCTTATTGGATAACATATTCCTCGACTGACTGACTCATTCGGTTGTTTATTATCTGACCCACCTACTGAATCAATTATACTTCTACATACTAGATCACTGTCTTATTCGCTAACTTATTCCCCGACTCATTCGGCTGTGTATTATCTGACCCACCTACTGAATCAATTATTCTTCTACATACTAGATCACTGTCTTATTCGCTAACTTATTCCCCGACTCATTCGGCTGTGTATTATCTGACCCACCTACAGAATCAATTATTCTTCTACATACTAGATCACTGTCTTATTCGCTGAATTATTCCCCGACTCATACGGCTGTTTATTATCTGACCCACCTACTGATTCAATTATTCTTCTACATACTAGCCGCTGCGCAACCATCATGGACGCTTCTAGTTTTATATTTTCTTTTGCAAAACAACTCAACTGAAAGTAATATATGTAAGGAATGTTAACATTACCTATCATCATAAATAGACGTTGCTAAGGGGTATTCTCCATAAGGCTGATTCTAAAACATCGTGATTAAAAAATATGAATTTCCATTACTTCAGAACAGAGAAGACCGAGAAACCGAACACCAATGATTTCAAAAATTACATCCCTCTCTGTATGTACTATTTTTCAAAATTAAGATATCTACTGAATCAATTATTAATAAGATACATCAAATAAGAAATTACATCAAATAAGAAATTGTTGGGGGAAAATTTTTTCCCTTAAAAAATGGAGTAAAAATTCAGCAAGTACTAAAATATAGTGTGGATAACATCACTCTCTGTATGTGCTATTGTTCACAATTCAGATATCTAAACTTAATCATATCAAATAATAAATTGTTGGGAAAATCTCTTCATTTATAAAATGGAGTAAAAATTCATAAAGTACTGAAAAAAGTGTATAAAATTAGCTACTACTGGCTGTTGATTGCATTGCCGGCGACGGTTAAGCCTAACCTCGTGATCATTTATGCTCTCTCTTTCACGCCTCTCTCTTAAGGGGATGGTGGACTTTCAAATTACCAAAAATCGAGCAAAAATTGGAATTTTTTTGGGGTGTGTATTAATATTTTAAAAACATGTAAATATTGGAATGAAATGCATTTAAAATGTGTAGTGAAAAGAAAAATGAAAAATTGGTGGCTTTAGAGTAGTAAGTATTAAAGGTAGATAAAAAATTATCTTTTAAATGACTTTTTCTCAAAATGAGAAATTTCCAGATTTGCAAGTCTTTAAAATGCTCCTCGCGTCATAATTTTTGACGAAATTTTATGAAATTTATAATAAAGATTCCTGTAATACATCAAAATAAAGTTATGTATCCATTTTAGGATTCGAGGTAATTTAGGTTATAAAAGTTTAACTTTAGTGTAGAAAAGTACAAAAATTTCGCGAAAATTCAGAGTACAAGCATAAAAATATTTTCTAAAAATTAACTATTCAACGAAAGTACAAAAAAATACATAACTTTGTTCAAAAAGTATTTATAAGCAATATAAATGCAAAATTAAGGGGGAAAGTTTAAAATTGAGTCGCAAGGAGCATTTTAAAGAAGGGTAATTTAATTTAAATTTTTTAATTATAAAATATTTTTTTAAAAATATTTATAAAATTTTATAAGGTGTTTAATATTATTATACTTTAATGAATATATATACAAAATTTCATATCTCTGTGGTAAAAATTTCAAAAATCGTTTTGAAAGGTCCACTATCCCCTTAATGAATTATTTCTTCTTCGCTTTTTTTCTGGAGACTGTTCCCAATTTTCGCTTCATCGTGCAGCTCGCTTTTGAGCATTTCTGATTTCAGTGCCTAAATCCATGTTGACACGTGGTTGCAAATTGCGGACGGCCACTAATGTTTACATCTGGTAGTTGCAACCTTTGTCATTCGGACTGTAGAAATAACGTCGATTTTTGTGCCGCATACCTACGCGTTATATATATATATATATAGACTAGCTGAAAACCCGCACTTCGCTACGGAGTACATTCAAATTAAATTCAACGGTCAATGTATGCAATTAATGCCAAAAAAAATAAATATATATATATTTATAATAAATATGACGATCAATATATACAATTGATGTAGACGAAAAATATATATATTTATAAAAATATCGTAAGGGAAATTTTTATAGACAAAATAATATCCAATCGTCTGCCGCATTAGCTAGAAGAAAAATACTTTTTTGTCTATTTAGTTGTTATTCACGTGACGATAAATTTATTTAAAGTACCAGAAAAAGAAATCACGTGATCAGCATTTAATAAATTAAATTCTAAAAATGAATCTTTAAAAATTCACCAAAAATCAGAAAATGAAGGTAATGATTCGAAAAAGATTTCATTTTAAAGGAATTTTTATGATCTTTCTTGTGATATAACTTTTATAACCCTCAAATAATTATTTTAAATGCAAACTTAAAAAAAGTTACTAAAATAGGTTAAAAATTTAATTAAAAAAAATCTAAGAAGAATTTTTCAAAAATCTCTCTTAGTGCATCCCCACACTATAAGAAGAATCGCCATGCAAAATTGCAGCCCTTTAGGTCCAGCGGTTTGGTCTGTATGTCAGTCAGTGAGTCAGTTACGGAACTTTTTTATATATATAGACTAGATCACTGTCTTAAACTAACTTATTCACCGACTCATTCTCTTATAAATTAATAATCTTTTACTTGTACACTCACTACTTTCTTATTTCCCTCAAAAACTTAGTAATTTCTGAAGGCATTCCCTTACAAATCAGCATTTTCAGGAAGTGCATCTCTACAGTTAAAAAACAGAGCATTTTACAAAAATAAGTGAATGATATAATTCTCATAAGTCCATCATTTGATCCAGTAGCTTCTAAAGCAGGATCAAATTCAATTCAAATGACAAAATAGAAAAAAAAAACTTTTAAAAATATTGAATGATATAATTCTCATAAGTCCATCATTTGATCCAGCAGCTCCTAAAGCAGGATCAAATCAAATTCTAATGACAAAATAGAAAAAAAAATCTATAAAAAATTTTTCACTCAAAAAAAACCCACACACGCAAAACAGTCATAAAACTAAACAACAATGCTTCCCAACGTAATAAAAACTAAAAAAAAAGTTCGTATTTCAAATTAAAATTTTCCATGTGAAAATAACACGGTTTACATGTACATTTAACTATGCCAATATTTATTTTTTTAGATCCCTTTTTTTTCACGCATTCTCTAAAACTGATAAATGAAAATGGCCCATCAAATAATTTATTTTGAGCAAGAAAAAATAATAAGAAAGATTTTTAATTAAATTTAATCATCTGAACTGTATTTTTTTTACCGTAAAACAAGACTAAGTCCAAAACATCTGAATTATTTACTTAAATTCACATCAAATAATTGCTTTAAACGAGAAACTTGAATATCGTTTCCGGTATTCACTGAATTTAAAAAATTGTACTTTAATTTCGGCATTCATTGACCCTGAATGCTTATTTAGCGATTGAATGCTTGCGTTTATTTTTTTTATCCCAAAAAAGGGAAAATTATTCCTGGTGTAGATCACGCGAAAATACGCTTCTAATATCCGTAATATTTCTCAAAAAATTTCAAATAATATTCTGTGATATATAATAAATGTTAATACGTAGTGACACATTTACACTGCTGGCCACCCAAATTGCAACACCAAGAAAGACAATAGATATCACAACAAAATTTATTTTGTAGATAACATGTTGACCAAGTATCAAATGATTAAATTTATAGACTTCTGTGAAGTGTGGTTTCTGCCAAAATCAGTAGCCAGAGTAGCCGCCATTGTTGGAGATCACCGCTGCCACACGCCTCGGCATTGATTCAAAGAGACTTTGGATGAGTTCTTGGGGTACAGCAGACCAAGCAGCTTCCACACGTTGCCTAAGTTGATCTGCTGTGGCAGCTGGGGATGGAATCTGGGTCAATCGTAGAGCAACCATGGACCACATGTTCTCTATCGGCGAAAGATCCGGAGAGCGAGGTGGCCAGGGAAGCAGTTCAATCTGGCGATTGACGAAGAACCGTTGGACAATGCGTGCCACGTGTGGTCGCGCATTATCCTGTTGAAATATGGCTGTGGGCAAGTCCTGAAGGTAAGGAAGGACAACTGGCTCCAACACCTCGGAGATGTAGCGCAGGCTGTTTAAAGTACCGGCAATGCGTACTAGAGGTGTGCGAGAGTGATATCCAATATCGCCCCATACCATAATACCCGGTGTAGGACCAGTGTGGCGGTGCATAACCAGCCATGTTCAGCATCCTCTCTTCACGGTGTCTCCAGACTCGAATGCGACCATCGTGGTGTTGCAGACAGAGGCGTGACTCGTCAGTAAAGACAATTTCATTCCATTCTGCCGTCCACATCCTTTTGTCATCGCACCATTGGCGGCGGAGACGTCTGTGGTTCTGCGTCAAGGGTAGACAAAGCAATGGACGTCTTGCGGACAGACCACTCTGCTGTAAACGGCGTCGAATGGTACGCGCAGACACTGGATGATGCGTTACAGACTGCATGTGCTGTGCTATGGTTCGTGATGTGACTGAGCGATCCGTCACTGCCATGCGCACAATTTGCCTGTCATCACGTGAAGTGGTGCGCTGAGGTGGATGCGATCGAACACGCCGGTCCGTCGTACCCTCCTGCATCCAACGATAACATATCCGCATTACAGTTGTTTGGTTTCGTCCAACACGACTACCGATTTCCCTGAAAGATAATCTACAATCTCGGTAGGCCACTATCCTTCCTCTGTCGAACTCGGATACTTGATCAAAAGATGATCGCTGTTTTCGACGAGGCATAATTGATCGTTTTTTTGAAAAAACCACAAGAAAAACACAATTGCCGAACTTGAAATCGTCGAAATCTCCAAGCTTTAAATAGCGCTTTGAAGTGGAGCCACAGGCGCGCGTGATGTGCGTCTGCGCTGAAATTCTAATCATTTGCATATCTCACCTCCGGTAATGCATGTTGTAAATGTCATGTTATTTGCATGTTTCCTTCAGGGTGTTGCATTTACAGTGGCCAGCAGTGTAGAAAACGTTTTTAAGTTATTACGAGTTGAATGCCAGTGCTTCGCTACGGAGTACATTTTAGGATAATAACAATGAAACAATAATGGAGTTGCTTTTTAGAGGATTTCCTTATAAACAATATTTTTCGTTTCTTTTTTTGGGTGTTACTAATATTACCAGGCTCGTCCAAGAACCTACGCGTGACCAAGCTACTTAAAACTGACCGTGGGAGAAACAATTTTCTCTTACATCTATGCCAGCGTATATTAAAGTTTGGCCTTGAGACTTATTTATCGTCATGACCAAGCATTCTTTAAGGGGAAATTGCAGTTTTATATATAGGTTAAATTTAATATCCATAAAACATACTATTTTGAATTAAATTTATAAAAACTTCCATCTGTATTAGTCTAGTGGTTAAATTTTATCTTTTACTATATTTTAATATATTTTTGTCAGTTTATTTCGTTGTAATGCACGTGACGCAAAATTACTTTATCACAAAAAGAAAAGAAATCACGTGATCTGCATTTAATAAATTAAAGTCTAAAAATTAATCTTTAAAAATTTCCCAAAAATCAGAAAATGAAGGTAAATATTCGAAAAAGATTTCATTTTAAATTAATTTTTATGATCTTTCACGTGATATAAATTTTATAACGCTCAGATTATTATTTAAAAAAATGCAAACTTAAAAAAAGTTACAAAAACAGCTAAAAAATTTAATTTTAACATATCGAAGCAGAATTTTTCAGAAATCTTTCTTAATGGACTCCTACACTACAAGTAGAATCACCATGCAAAATTTCAGCCCTTTATGTCCAACGGTTTGGTCTGTGCGTTATCTGTCAGTCAATCAGTCAGTTACGGAACTGTTTTATATATATAGATTACAACGTATTTATGTTTTATGTTTCTATTTTTGTGTTACATGATATTTTCTATAAATAAGGATTTGGGTTACCTTGTTTTTAATTACGAATCGCAAAATATGAGAAACGTAAAAAAAAAGTTAAATGTGCTTAGAAATTTAAAAAAATAGTCAAGAGAAAGCAAATTCTTTATTCGTTTTAAAAACGAAACAAAAAAAATGTTTGGGAAATGCGAAAGTGTTCTAAAAAATAAATAAAAAGGCATTAGACGTTTAAAAAAAAGGGCAAGGCAAAAAATCAAAATGCTCTAAAATGTAAGAAAAAACAACAGCGTGTTGAAAAAAAAAGCATTCGAAAAGTATAAAAAGTGTGTTGAGAGAGATAAAGAAATACATAAATTTGTTGAAAAGTGTTAAAAAAGTATCTTTTAATAGTCGTTAAGGGTTTAAGATAGCACTTTAAAATATTTGCAGGTATTTAAAATGTATATGCAATGTCAAAGTTATTTTTTTAGAATATATGATTGCACGTAAAAATGTCTTTAAATATTTACTGCGCACCTACGATCGTTTAGAGAATAATGTAAAAATGTAAATATAAATGCTAGAATATGAAAAAAGTAATAAAAATGCATGAACGTTTAATAACTAAAGAAATTTAAACCTCTAAATTTATTAATCGTCATTCGACACCGAGGGTGTTCGTTTCGAGTCGCGAAAAGCGCCACTGAATGCTGTTGTGTCCTACGTCGGGTATCAGCAAGTTAAATCTGTAAGCCGGGAAGTCCCTCCTTGGGGCTTGTAGTGGTGGGAGAAGGGTAAGAACACCCTAGATGTCGCCACTGGAATGGTGCTCTGTTGTAGTGGCACCAGAGCAGAAGTCAGACTCCGACCCTTGCGAGACACAATAGCATGTGCTAAAAGCGGAGCTGTACCGATTCAGCCCTGCAATGGGGCATAAGTGAGTGAGAGATAGAAGGAGTTAGTGAATAAGTCAGAGAAAAAAGGAATGAGTAAGTGAGAGACAGAAGGAGTGAGTGAGTGAGTGAGTGAGTGAGTGAGAGGAAGAAGGAATGAGTGAGTGTGTAAGTGAGAGAAAGAAAAAGTGAATGAGTAAGTGAGAGAAAGAAAAAGTGAGTGAGTAAGTAAGTGAAAGAAAGAGTGAGTGAGTGAGAGAAAGAAATAGTGAGTCAGTAAGTGAGAGAAAGAAGGAGTGAGTGAGTAACGATGTAAGAGAAAGAAGGATCGAGTGTGAGTGAGTGAGTGAGTGAGTGAGTGAGAGAACGAAAAAATGAGTAAGTGAGAGAAAGTAAAAGTGAGTAAGTGAGAGAAAGAATATGTGAGAGAAATAAAGAGTAAGTCAGTAGGAGAAAGAAGTAGTGAGTGAGTGAAGGTGTGAGAGAACGAAAAAGTGAGTGAGTGAGAGAAATAAAGAGTGAATCAGTGAGAGAAAGAAGGAGTGAGTGAGTAAAGGTGGGGGAGAAAGAAAAAGTGAATGGGTGAGTGAGAGAAATAAAGAGTGAGTCAGTAAGAGAGAGAAAGAAGGAGTGAGAAAAACAAAAAGTGAGTGAGTGAGAGAAAGAAAGAGTGAGTCAGTAAGTGAGAGAAAGAAGGAGTGAGTGAGTAAAGGTGAGAGAGTAAGAGTGGGTGAGTGAGGGAGCCAGTGAAAGAGAGAGACAGAATTCCCCTTAATGAACTAGCCCAACAGAAATGCCCTCCCCCCCCAAAAAAAAATTCATATTATTCGATTAAAAGTTATTATTTACGGTTTTAAAAGCTGCTCATAAAAAAGGTTTCATTTTCCGAATGCCATAAAAAAAACAAAGCAAATTTCTTCGAATATTAGAATAAGAAAAGGCCCAGCCTTTCCTCTGAAATTTATGACTCCTGTTATGACCCGAACACGCGCTATTTCTTCTGAAAACTGAATTTAAATCTGCTGCCTGCGTATTTAAATTCTATTTCTCGCCCAGGCGCAATAACTTAATAGAAGACCATAATGTTGAGCGAATTTGTTTCTCCGAGTCCTGAATAGTTGAGAAGAACAATATGCAAAATTGAAAAAAAAGGTCAAAATTTGACTGTAAAGGCGATAAAGGTTTTTATAGCCCTGAAAAAACAATTTTGAGAAAAGCAAAAATTGAATTTTCTTCCGTTGTTTAAACTCGTATCGGAAGAGAACGAGAGACCAAAGTGTCAGCATTCGTACTTATGAAGGAGGGGATATTGAAACTTGATAAAATATGCTTTGTTTTACTGGCTGAATGTCAAGTCGAAAACTTCATCTAGCATTAAATGCAAAGCCCCGACTGTAAAATACAAATATTTGTGTTTCGAAAATTTTTCATAGGCATGTCAAAGTATATGTAATTTTTTTTTCAGTTTAGAGTGGTTAAATCATAGAAATTTTTTTCACTATAAGTAAAATTTTACAACAAATTTAAAAGGAAACTGAAAAAGTCAGAAATATACTATCGAAAAATCCCGTACGACTAAAAGTATTTTTTGTAAATTAAAACAAAATTTGACAGCTTGTAATATTTGTTGTGTTAAAAATCTGTCAATGATGAATTATTGTCAAATATACAGTCTAATCATAATCACGAGGGATTGTCATAAATAAATATTTTTAAATAAAAGAAATGTTTTCCTCGACAGTCGATTTTTGGTATTTCTGTTTCAAACATTTAACACTAAAATGTTCATAATTACAAGATAAAACGAACTTTTTATATACAATGTTTTTAAATTTTCTGTTGAATCATATAAACTTGACAATTCTATGTATTAATAAATACTTTTTTAAAAATTTTTTGATGAATTATCCCATCAACTTGAAAGAAAATGATGTTAATTGGAAGTTAACTTGCGTTTAACTTTTCGTTCCAGTCCCGGCCAATAGATGGCTGCACTAGTCTACAAAACAAAAATAACTGAAAATAACTGAAAATGAATTTAATTCTGCTTAAAGATGGCTAAAAGTATTGAAATAATGCATTGTCATCGTGCTGAGCTATTCTAAAAGTTTCAAATGTCTAGCTAGTAGGGAAGTTAGTTAAAAATCGATTGCAAGATTTGTACTGGACAAACACACACACAAACAAACAAGAAAGCAAGTTAATAAAAACATGTTAAAAAATATATTTATTCCATGAAGGTTAGAGTTGATCAAGTTGGAGATATTTCCACTCTACGTGCAATGCTTTAAATAGATTTTAAGGTACAGTAAAACCACGTTTATCCGGGCATCGTTTATCCGGATCTCCTGATAATCCGGATAAGATTTTTAGACTATTTTTATTTAATGCTCACATTAAATAATAATTTTCAACTGTGATAGCAAGAACGTAACGCCAAATATTTGGTTTTTAGTTTGATTCAATGTACAGTTCCTGCATAGATTGTGTCGTGGATTAAGACATATAAAAAAACTTGAAAAGGTGCAGACGAACCAATTAAGGCGAACAAACGGGACGGCAAATGAAACAGTGAAATGACGCCAGACGATACAAGAAGAATGTCGTGGGGCTGCGGAACCAAGATAGATTGCCTGACACCTACAAACCAAAGATGGAGAACCGATCCTGCCGTTAAAGCCCGCCGCTTCCCGCACCATACAGCGATTTTGATGACTGCATTCTCCAGTGAAAAGTGAATCCCGATGAAAGATACCACAATGGATGCAAGTGAATACGCCGACGAATGTTTCCCTCTGCAGTCTGCAAAAAATGGAGGTAACCTTTCATTACCTATTGCCAAAAAGTCTATAAATCCCCGAGTCTTATAATATAGGCGGAAGTTAAGAAATAATATATATTGCGTACTGAGAATGAAATCAATTTAAATAAGTGAAATAGTATAATTAAATAATCCCTTGATTTAATGAGTGTTTCTTTAGGTTGATAATTATCAATAATATAATTGAATGTGTAATCATATATGTGTTATGTTAATAAATCAATGTATTGTTTAGAATTCAGAGTAATTGTATCATTGACTACTACTATACTAAATCACGACCACCCAATTAACTCTACCACAGATTGTACAATAAATTATGGTAATAAAATGCTTTTTGTTGAGTTTAAGAAAACCTTACTAGACTTACCAATTCTATGATAAGAAAAATTATTTTTATGTGTTTTAATGTCTTGGGAACAATACTATGTAATTTTGCTACAAAACATAGTTTTTTATTGTAATAAACGGTCGGCTTAGTTAAGGATTTTGTTTTGCTTATTACCCATATTACCCGCATTATCCGGATTTGCTATTGTCTGGATTGCCTATGGTCCCAGTTAGTTCGCATAAATGAGGTTTTACTGTATCTGTCTACGTTCGGAGCCCTTTTTTCAAAAATATGTAGCGCTGATTAAATACATATATATTTTTAGTTCAAATGTGATATAAAATCACGAAAACAAAAATAATTTTGGTAAAAATCTCATAACATCTATATATATAAAACAGTTCCGTAACTGACTGACTCACTGACTGACATACAAAGCACAGACCAAACCGCTGGACCTAAAGGGCTGAAATTTTGCATGGCGGTTCTTCTTATAGTGTAGGGGTGCACTAAGAAAGATTTTTGAAAAATGCTTCTTAGATTTTTTAAAATTAAATTTTCAAGCTGTTTTTGTAACTTTTTTTAAGTTTGCATTTAAAATAATAATTTGTGGGTTATGAAATTTATATCACGAGAAAGATCCTAAAAATTCCTTTAAAATGAAATCCTTTTCGAATCTTTATCTCCATTTTCTGATTTTTGGTGAATGTTTGAAGATTAATTTTTAGAATTTAACTTATTAAATGCTGATCACGTGATTTCTTTTTCTGGTACTTTAAATAAATTTATCGTCACGTGCATAACAAATAAATAGACAAAAAATATTTTTATTTTGTTGCTAATGCGGCAGACGATTGGACATTATCCAAAAAAATATTAAAATACTTTAAAAGATATGATCCTCAAACTGTACTATATTAACTGTACTATATTCTTTAGTATGTCTTATTAGATTTAATTTGAATATTTTCTTCTAGATTATTTTATCTCTAAAAATATCCATTATGATTTTTTAGAATTATATATTTTGTTTTTCTTTACATCAATTGTATACATTGATCGTCGTATTTATTATAAATAAATATATATATTTATTTATTTATTATATTTATTTTTTTGGCATTAATTGCATGCATTGACAGTTGTATTTAATTTGAATGTACTCCGTATCGAAGTGCGGGTTTTCAGCTAGTATTAAAATAAAGGGAATTTTTTATAAATCTTTAGTACAATTGAGTGTTTACGCCAGAGAACCTATTCTCCATTCAACTCAATATATTTTTATTTCCTTTATGCTATATACTTCTGTGACACTATCCTGTGTTCTGAAGTAAAACTTCTACAATAATTCCAAAAATCACCGAAATATACCAAAAAAAGTGAAAAAATCACTATTTTTTTTAAATTATCTTTTTTTTTAAATGGAAAAGGTACCTGTAGAATCATTCAGTTAACACATATTGCATACCTTTTAGTCTAAAACATGGTAATATATAAAACACTATTTGAAAATTTCATTGAAATATATTGAAAACTTTTTAAAACATTAGCTTTCTCGTTTACAAAAGTAACTGTAAAATTAGTTTCCTAGAAAATGCATTTTTAAATATGCTACTTGCGGTCTTTTAATATAGCTTCCGGTTTATTAAACGGGCCATAATATCTCGCCCAATGATTGTAAGAATAAGTTCAAAAGGAAACCGTCCACAGCGATTAGCTTATACGGTGAAATTAGCTACTGAGTCCAACATCATGATGTATTTCTGTTTATTCGTCCGTTATAAATTTCGTTTTGATTCCAAGTGATAAATAATTGAAATAGGATTTGAGTTTTGTGAATTTAATTTCAAAACTATCCGCACAAATAACTTTGTAAATATTTGAGACATTATAAGTGTTTTAAGACTTTAAGAATTTTTTTTATTATATTGAAATATTACATTTGGTTTTGAAACCTCGTAAATATATTTTGAGGAAACTTATTCAATCAATAAATAAATAGAAAAGAGAATATTATAATGAGATATATGTTTTTAAAATATGGAATACAAATAAGAATATGTAGAAGCTATACAACGGAGATTCATACTAAAATGTTATATAAGAAAAGAAAAAATTACTTAGGGTTACTTAATTGATGTTTACTTAAAAAACCAGGATGATAGGTATTGATAAAGGAATTTTCGTTGTTTGTGTTATTTAATAGAATAATATTTTTGTAGATAGTATCTTGTTTTGAAAATTGAAATTTGAACATTAAATTTAAATTACTACAATTAATGGATAAATTTGACAGTTGATTATAAGAGAATTGTGGGGAAAATAATTCCATACTTTTAAGGTCCAAGGAATTTTATTATTATGTGTTTAATAATTTCATATATTGTGTATTTTTGGTTCTATTGATTAAGATAATATAAAGTTATGATGTGTTTATGATTTGGTAGTGTAATAATGATGCGAATTTCTTCAGAAAATCATAGATCCACTTCTTTTTTTAATTTTTCGATGCTTAACATCATTGACTTCCCTTAGATGATTAAACATTGCGTGTTGTCCTAATAAATATTTAAAAAAACTATCTTGCTTAAACTTTCTTCTTAATATACTGTTATATATGAATTTGTTTTGATCTCAAAATTAACACCTGAATGTGACATTTCTACTTCTTTTATCTTTCTTGAATTCTGTCCCTCTCAAAGTCTCTGTCCTATCACACACCCCCCTCTAACTTAGTTATTTGGAAGCCATCCCAGTTGCCTGTAAAACTTTATAAATTCAATTATACGTTTCAGTCACACAAGGTGCTGAATTAAATAAATAAATATATTAAATAGGTAAAGACAGACCATGGGATGACCACTCCTTGCCCTCCCAATTCTTATTAATACTTCCACAGGTATGACATACGCCCATTTTCCTATTTCCCCATCTTTATGCTATACAAGATGTTGTTTTTGGCTGTCATATCCTGCTGGTAGAGTCACTGTTGGTCCACAGTACGGCCAGTCCTCTTTCCTCCCTATTTGTCCCAGTACAATATGGAGAAAGAAACCCACCTTTTTACGGAAACAACTACACACCCCTCACTCCTTAGAAGTAAGATTACAAAGAATCTGAACCTAAGATAGTTTTGGGTTACACACATACAAACAGGTACCTCAAGAACAAAAACATGGGAGCCCACTCCACATCAACCGAAGTAAGTGTACGCAGTTGAATATTAAGAAAAAATGTTTTGAATAGGAATAAATAATGTTAGAAGAAATATGAGAAGAGGAAATAATACATATTACAAATAAGAATCATAAGAAATAAGAATTGTTAGAAGTATTGGAAAGAGATGAAACAAGGTAGATAAAGGATAAAAATTTGATATAACGAAGAATTTCAAATAATTGAATATAAAATGTGATAAGTATTCTGTAATATATTTTATGTCATTTATATAATGTAGAAACAAATTTTTATGGTTGTGAAATGTTGTGATATAGTTCAATGTGGACGTATTATTTAGTTATCGTACAATTGTATTGTTTTGTTGTTATTCAAGAAGAAAAGAATTTTTGTGTGTGTGTGTTTGTTTCTGATATTTTCTTCAAAACAGTAAAGGACTGTAATTTTTTTGTCCTTTCCTATCCAAAGTGCTAAATCTGTCTAAGACTGCAAAAGGACTGACAAGTTTTCTAAAGACAGAAAAGTAATTGATTCAGAGAAAAAAAAATAAGACTCACTCCATGAATGTGAGAAGCTGTAGGGAAAGTTCAAATGTTTAAATTTTTGTATTTTTGTTAAGTTAGTTACTATTTTTTTCTTTTTGTTATTTGTATTGATTAACCAGTGTATATTTCAAGTGTATTTTTAACTGAAATTTTTTATGTCTAGTCATATGATCACTGAAACTGAATTATCTTTTCAAAATTTTCCTTTTTTAAGGCTTTTTCCAAGTTTTTTTGTCTACGGCCTTTTTCCTCTGCTCTGCTGGGCGAGTCTGCCCAGTACCATGTTGTCTTTATACTGTCGTAAGAACGTTGAAAAGATATTCTGAAACAAATTATTCCGGACATGGAGCGATCTGGACGACCGAGTAAAACAACTTTACGTGAAGACAGGGTATTGCACAGGATTTCACTTTCAAACAGCAAGCTCGATTCCCCATAAATTTTGATACAATGGACTTTAACATTGAATGTGAATGTGTGTCCAAGAACTGTGACAGGAAGACTGCTGGAAATTGGATAGCAAGGCTGCAAACTCGCTCAAAACCATTACTGTCCGATTCTCAACGCAAGAGGAGCTTTGCGTGGGCAAGGGATCATTCTTTATGGGCTATTAAAGACTGAGAAAAGGTAATATTTAGTGATGAAAGTCAGTTTTGTTGACTTTTTGTTTTTGTTGTTCTGGTAACCAAAGTAGTGCCTATGTAAGACGACGTACTCATGAGGAATTCAGCCCACAGTAAAGCACCCAACGAAAGTGATGATATGGGGCTGTGTGTCTACTCGTGATGTTGGAAGAGTTCACATCGTGAGCGGAACAGTGAAAGCCAGGGATTGCATTGGAATACTACAAAATAAATTGCTACCAACTGCGGGAGACCTTTTTGGGGATCTGTGATGGATTTTTCAGGACGATAATGTTCCATGTCACCGTGCAAATGTAGTCCAGAAATGGTTCGAAGACCATATTGTGAATAGGATGAACTGGCCATGACAGTCTCTGGATCTTAATCTAATAGAGAACCTATGGCATAAAATTGTTTATGATATTTCAAAGAAAAGCTTTCAAACAAACGTAAATTAATTGAAGCTTTAAAATTTTCCTTCAACCATGTTGTCATGAAAGAACTTCTTGTGAAATTGGTGCATTCCATTTCACGGCTGGCTCATAAAATATTGATGTTCAAACATGTAACAACCAAATTTTCAAAATGCATATTAAATGTACCGTATTTGTAAGATTTGGTGTTATTCAACTACGTATATTATGTTATTCTATATTGTGTTATTCTGTACATACTACACATTCTTGTGTTCAGGCAACTGCACTGCAAAAAATTCTTGCGGCATTAAAAAACTAGTAGCAGATTTGAAATCAGCGTGAAAAAATACATTAGAATCAATAGTTAAGATAGTATGATAATTTCATAACGAAAAATTAAGTCAAACACAAAAATTAGGCAAAAAAATGAAAGTGTTCAGGACTTTTTGCCACCAATGAATATATATATATATATATATATATATATATATATATATGTATATATATATGTATATATATATATGTATATATATATATATGTATATATATATGTATATATGTATATATATATATATATATATGTATATATATATATACATAATCTCGTCAATGGCCGTTCTTACAAAGGTTTATGAAATTTACCGTTCTAAATCGGAAAAATGGGCCCCGTAAGCTAAAGGTTAAGCAATAACTCATTTTGCTTCAATCATTTCACTAGGAATTATTAAATACTCCAGACAACTCTTCATAAATTCTTCAGGATTCTTGAAGCATTTCTACTTATTTTTTCAAAGCATTTACGATCCTCAAATCCAAATTCGAAAAAAAATTTGTTTTATTTTCGTTAACGCCGTAAAAAGAAACAACAACCAAGAAGTGCTCTTCAAATATTAGGGCAAGAAAAAGCTCAGTTTTTTCCCCCCGAAATTTATTACTTATGTTATGACCCAGTCATGCGTTATTTCCGAAACTGAATTTGAATCTGCTCCGCCTGCATATTTAAAATTCCCGTTCTCGCAAGCTACAATAACTTAACAAAAGGCCATAATGTTGAGCGAATTTGTTTTTCATGGTCCTCGGATCGCTCAAAAAAGAAGAACAATATGCGAAATGAAAAGGTCGAAATTCGGCGGTAGAAGCAATAAAGATTTTATTGCGCTGAAAGAGAAACTTTTTTTTTTTTTTTTGCGAACTCGAAAATAGAATTTTTCTGGACTCGTGTGGAAAAACAACACTGGCGCTCTTGCTTTCTTTTCGTTCCGACAAGCAAAATTAGGAAGGATGGGGAATATTGGAAACTTGAGGAAACGTGCTTTTCTTGGACGGATAAACCATTATGTTACGTTCTAAAGACGTGGGTTTCTTTTAAATGCTTTGTTTCTGTTTTATGCAGGTTTCAAAAATTTCTAAACATTCAATTGCATAATTTTTCAGCTACTATATAAAATTAGAAAACAATTTCCACTCTTCTTCGCATGATTTATAACAACTTCTAAAAATTTCGCTTTGTTAATTAAAATAATAGAATAGGATGGTCAGAAAAAAACGAAAGTGGAACAATAACATTTCCTTCTAGTGCTGCTTTATCACACAATGTAATTTCATTGTGTATTATACGTTTACAATCACTACGGAACGTCTTATTCCGAGCAGTTGTGTTGGGTAAAGGATCCATTAATTTTAATATAATAATCAAAATAACAGACGAGGAAAAAGCAAACAAGCGCAGTTAGTAACCGATTCTAAAGAATGTCTTGAGAATACGAGACTTTTCTCCCTCCTTCCTCAGCAGTCTTACCTACAGCGCGAATAGAATCGTCTTGGCACTATGCCAACCGTGGTTCTTCGTACTGTGGTCGGACAGTATATATATATATATATATATATAACTTTGCCTATATATGGACCTCTAGCGACTGTTCCGTTCAACCGATCGAGATGAGGTTTCAGATATAGTTATTCAGAGGTATGTGCTCGGAATTCTGTGAACGGCAACACAGTGGTACTCACGGTTACGGTTATAGATATAGAAACTCGAAAATTTCGAATGGCAACACCCACTTTTTTCCTTCGCAAAATGCTCAACGCATGCGAAAACCCTTATTAGCGTTGGAACGGTACGTGTAACACAAAAAAAAAACAGCCGCGTTATGCACGCACAAAAAACAGCTCTGCGAACGGCCAACGAAAACACGATGATGGCACCCATGTGGCAAATTTGTAATCCAAATAAAAGTTTTCTTTTGTCCGATCTGTGACGTCATCTGTGATTGATGTCTTGCCTCTGTCTTATGCAAATTTCCTCCGCGCTTTTGTAGGCCGTTCGCAGAGCTGTTTTTTGTGCTTGCATAACGCGTCCGTTTTTTTGTGATACACGTACCATTCCAACGCTATTTAGGGTTTTCGCATGAGCTGAGAATTTTGCGAAGGGAAAAAGTGGGCGTTGCCGTTCGAAAATTTCGAGTTTCTGTACCTATAAACGTAACCGTGAGCGCCACTTTGTTGCCATTCTCAAAATCCCAAGCTCATACCTCTGAATAACTATATCTGAAATCTCATTTTGATCGGTTGAACAGAACGGCCGCTAGAGGTCCATATATCGGCAAAGTTTTTTTTATGACCACCCTGAATTACTTTATAAAGACGTAGTTCTTTCAAACACACTGTTTCAGTTTTACGTGAGCTTACAAAATTTCCCAAAGATCAATTACATAATTTTCCAGCAATTGAAATGAATATAATTACAAAAAAAATTGAAACATGCATCTACACTATGAAATTACAAAACCTTTATATTAAAGACAAGTTTACACATTTTACACAGGTGGGTGAATTTTTTCTACTGTTACTAAAGCTTCTCAGTGAAGTCTAGAAACGATACGAAGCCTTGTAAGCGAACGCAATAGCTTTGCGTTGTAATCAACGTACAATGAAGCGTTTTGTGTTGCATTATTATAAAAAAATAATGTTTTACGCCAAAAACTGTAAAAAGAACTCGGTTCGAGGATTTAACCTTTACAATACGGAACCATTTTTCCGATTCCCTCATTAGAACGGCTATTAAGGAGGTTATATATATATATATATATATATATATATATATATATATATATATATATATATATATATATATATATGTATGTATGTATGTATATATATATATATATGTATATATATATATATATGTATATATATATGTATATATATATATATATATGTATATATATATTATATATATATATATATATATATATATATACAGTGGAATCTCGATCGATCGTTTTCGGATCCATCGTTTTTCCGTATGTATCGTTCATTTTATCAAGTCCCAACGACCATATTGCTTTGTTATGTTTTCGCATCTATCGTTTTCCCGCATATATCGTTCATTTCAATCGGTCCCTTGAGAAACGACAGATCGAAATTCCACTCTGTATATATATATATATATATATATATATATATAAGCATATATTCAGAATTGGGCCCGTATTCTTGGGATACATGCTATCCCACCCCGTAAGGAAAAGGTTAAATACACATATAGAGATATCTGACTTCTACCCTTTCTAGGATAAATGTTTATCGAAGTCACCCTCTAATAAAATAGAAATGACACTTTTTGCACTACATAAATAGCAAAGTTTATTATTCCCTTGACACATATAACGGGCAGTGTAAAAACAATACTGAGTAAAGACGTACAAAATGTTATAAACACTATACAAGGAAATGGACTTCAAGTTATCACAATATATATAAAGTCAGACCAGTGATGCTGCACGAAAATGCACTATTACTAACACAACAAACTCTTAAAGCCAGAGTGGTAAAAACTCGCTTAGGCTTAGAAGAGATCTATCTATGAGCCACTGAAGGCAACTCGCATAAACAGCTACAAACAAACCAGTCTCTTCCGCAATCTGGCTACGCGGTATTTATAGTAATATTTTATGGTGAATTTAGCATTTTGTTTGTAGCTTCTTTGGATTTATGCAAATACAATGATCGATTATTGTTAATCGATAATTAGGTTTTCCTTACAATTATTAAGTTATAAAAACGTAGTTGTTTCAAACACACTGTTTCTGTTTTACTTGTGCTTCAAAAATTTCCCAAAATTCAATTACATAATTTCCCATCTATTGAAATGAATATAATTACAAAAAAAAATTGAAACATGCATCTACACTATGAAATTACAAAACCTTTATATTAAAGACAAGTTTACACATTTTACATAGGCGAGTGAATTTTTTCTACTGTTGCTAAAGCTTCTCAGTAAAGTCTAGAAGTGGTGCGGAACCTAGTAAATGAAAGCAATAGCTTGCGCATTGTAATCAACGTACAACGTAGCGTTTTGTGTTGCATTATTATAAACAAATGATGTTTTACGCCAAAAACCGTAAAAAGAACTCTGTTCGAGGTTTAAATATACACCAAGGTGTTATTGATAACGTTCAGTATTTTGTCTTAATTTATTAATCGTCACCAAGACATTCTACAATTTTTTTTCCTTTTTTCCTTTGTTTAAAACGTCACTAAAGCAATGCTATAATACTTTCTCTTTCTTCCTTTGTTAAACATCGCTAAGATATTGCTATATTACTCGAGGTTTTTTTTTCTCTTTTCATCTGTTAAACATTAATAAAACACTGCCATAGTACTTAATTTTTTTCTTCTTCCGTTAAACGTCGCCAAGATATTTCTAAATCACTTTATTTTTTTCATCTGTCAAACGTCACTAAGAAATTGCTTAGTAATTGGTTTTCGTTTACTTTTTTTCATCTTTTAAACATCACCAAGACATTGCGATAGTAATTGGTTTTTGTTTTATTTTTTATCTGTCAAACGTCACTAAGACATTGTTATAGTAATTGGTTTTCGTTTTCCTTTTTCATCTGTCAAACATCCCTAAGGCATTGCTGTAGAAATTAGTTTTCGTTTTCATTTTTTCATCTGTTAAACGTCCCTAAGACATTGCTCTAGTAATTAGTTTTCATTTCCTTTTAACGTAGAATTACGTTCCTCAATAACGGTCCACCGGAAAGAAAAATTCAAAGTTCGAGTTATAATTTTGGCAGCACGCCAAACCCAATAGCATTAAACAGTTAAACAGAAAAGTACCAAAATGCATCAAAACAAAAAAGAAAAGAAAAGGAGTAAGCAACGTTAAGTAATCCTACGTTAATAACCCGCGGTAGTTTCGTTAGAAGAGACTACCTGAAATATTTTTTTTCATCTGTTAAACGTCACTAAGCATTCATTGTCAAAGAACTTGTTTTCTTTTCTGTCTTCCTCTGTTAAACGTCGCTAAGGCATCTCCTTATCACTCATTTTATTGAATCTTGGCGAACTTGAAATAGGCAAAAACGCAAATCTGTCAAAATTGATAATAGAACCTCAGCGCTAAAAAGTGATTTTTTTACTAATTTCGGGGACCAGTATTCTTACAAATATAACTGCATACTATTGTTGGCCGTATATGCAGCATTTAACGACAAACAATCTCAGAGTTTATGTATTATTACCATGTTTTTATTAACTTGCTTTCTTGTTTGTGTGTGTGTTTGTCCCTTACAAATGTTGCAATGGATTTTTAACTAACTTCCCGACTAGCTAGACATTTGAAACTTTTAAAATAGCTCAGAACACGATGACAATACATTTTTTAATACTTTTAGCAATATTTAAACAGAATTAAATTAATTTTCAGTTATTTTCAGTTAATTTTGTTTTGTAGACTGGTGCAGCCATCTATCGGTCGGAACGGTATCGGAAAGTTAAATGCAAGTTAACTTCCAATTAACTTCATTTTCTTTCACGTGGCTGGGATAATTCATTAAAAAAATTTTAAAAATGCATTTATTAATACATAGAATTGTCAAGTTTATATTATTCAACAGAAAATTTAAAAACGTTGTATATAAAAAGTTCTTTTTATCATGTAATTATTTAGTTGTACAGTCATGACAAAAATATTTAGAATCGATAAAATTTACTTTCCAAGCATAAACGGATTACCGAAATTGAGAATATGAAAATAACTTGATTATTCCCCTCAAAATTTCGCTTATTCACATTTTCTTATGAAAAAGAATATTCGCAGAATAGTCGATACGGAATAAAGTTTTACAGCATTTTCTGTCCCGTTCCTTTGAGCAGTTTAAAACCAGAAAATTAAGAACTCGCGCAACGTGCGAAAGCAGTTTGCAAGCACTTATGAAAAGTTTTATTAACCTTTAGCTTACGGGATCCATTTTTCCGATTACCTCTTTAGAACGGGAAATTTCATACCCCCTATGTAAGAACTACCAGTAAGGGGGTTATATATATATATATATTTATATATATATATATATTCATTCTTGGGATACATGCTATCCCACCCCGTAAGGAAAAGGTTAATTAAAGGTGTTCTATGCAGTCCCGGAATTGAATAAGACGCCCCTGTTTGCAGGAAACGCACGGCGTACTTCATAACAGCAGAGAACTGAATGCATCATATAAGTATTATGGGAACTCCTAATTCTTCAATTCTGGTAATTTTGGTTTGAAACGGTTTGATATAAATAATTTTTAAAGTCATTTTTGCTTCATCTGGATTCATTCAGTGTAATGTGCTAAATGATTTAAAGAATTATGCAAGTATTTTCTAATCATTTTAAATTATAACCTTTTATACGTTGATCTATTGTAGCTCATGCGTTTCACAAAAAAATTATTCAAAAAATTGAAAATTTGTTTAAAACATGACCATCTTTAACTCTATGGGTTACCGACTATTCATTAATAATGATTATAATATATCGATATATAATAATATCAACAGTATATCGATATAATATTGCTGCGGATTTTACGAGTCTATGGTAATCTAGCCAAATTAAATTTCTATGTAATTCATACGATATAAACGATGCGATGTTTGGCTAGGCCACAAAAAATGTCACCAATGCAAAATATCGCCAGTGAGGTCCTATATTGAAGCTGTTCCAACAAATCTTTTTTCATAATGTTTAAATTTAATTTTTTTGGTACATATCTCCACTTCTTACATACTCTGAAATATAGTTGTTATATAAATAACTCCGTGATGCGGTGATTGCATCTACAATTTGTAAATAGATGGTCCGGTCCCTGTAAGCCAATCAGAACGGTTTTTCCTTGCCAAGAGGTTGGCGACAGGTCAGTAAAATGGGAAAGTACCAGGAAAGGATACAGCACAGTAAGAATTTTTTTTTGCCTAATACGGAGTGCAATTTAAACAAAAGAATCTTTGAATCCAAGTTGACAATCTGAAAAAGCTGTACCTTGGCGAAAAGTTTGCGCCAAAAACTTTTGGCGCGAAAACACCGTTTTCCCAGACTTGTTAGGCTTAAAGAGCGAAATTTAAACAAAAACATCAATGGCGACCAAGAAAGAACAAATAAGTTGGTAAAACAAACCCACCGCTGGCTGTATGATACTCGTAGGCACACATGGGATTTTCGCTTCGCTCAGATACCCTGCTCCACTCCGCTGAACACCTTACCAAACGCATCACTGAAATCCTCAACCTGCGGCATCGCCATGAATATACCGGCTGTAGCGGTCAGTAAAGCAAACCTTCCACTGGATGTATGAAGTCGTAGGCGTAAACGGCAGTTCTCCATACAAAAATCTATTGCACACCTGTTTTCCGTAAAATCCATCTTAACAACAACCTGAATTCAATCCTGTCAATTAATTTTCCCCAAGCTACACTCTAGAAGGCAAAACACAACACTTAACTTCAAGCACCGCATTTAATATCAACCGCCACGTTATCAAAAACTTAAATGCAGAAACACAGCCAACATGTTAGAAAATCTAACGACAACTAACTTAACCGTTTAAATTCACGGTTAATTTCAAATAAACAGCTAGCTTCACCTCAGTTAGACATTAAATTTGCTAGATTACAAAATAGCAATAACGCACGCGCGACAATCCAATATCATTCCACGGCTTCAAAATATAAAGGTTGCCATATTTTGGCAGATTAATCGTATAGTTACCACGTCAGGCAAAAAAAATTGCCAAACTTGGCTGGGGGTGCAACTGGCACATCTGTAACGACAATCCTTGAAAATTTCACCTCCCTATGTTAACATCGAGCTGAACAAATCCACTATCACAAGCCAACAAACTGAAAAGTTTCTGGTATTATAAAGATAAACAGATAAAAAAAAAACCATTTAGGTCGATCAAAATAACGTGTTCGACAAACACAGCAATAAATCACGAAAGTCAGAAATCCAAATCTATGAGATTTCTACCTCTGAATATGTTCCCATTTCTTATAAAAAAATATTCACGAAAAAATCGATAAAATTTTACAGCGTTCTCTGTACGATTCCTCCGAGAAGTTTAAACCAGCGCGTTAAGCACCCGAGCAGCGTGCGAAGGCAGTTTGCAGGAACGATGAAAAGTTTTATTAATCCAAGGTGCCTCGTTGAGCCCCGGAATTGAATTAGGCGCCCTTGTTGGCCGGGAACTTATGCCGTGCTTCATAACAGCGGAGTAATAAATGCCGCATAGACGTATTATGGAAAATCTTCTCTTTTCCTTCTGGTAAGTTTGGTTTGGAAAGGTTTGGTAATAATAAGTTTAAGAGTCAGTCTTGCTCTCTCTCAATATATGATTAGTTGTGTCCTGCAGAATTACTGTAGCACACGCAAAACAAATTTGCGTCACACAAAATTTGATTAGTCTCTATATATAAAACAGTTCCGTAACTGACTCATTCATTCACTGACTGACTGACTGACTGACATACAACGCACAGACCAAACCGCTGGACTTAAAGGACTGAAATTTCGCATGGCGATTCTTCTAATAGTGTAGGGGTGCACTAAGAAAGATTTTTCAAAAATTCTTCTTAGATTTTTTTAAATTAAATTTTTAAGCTGTTTTTTAAACTTTTTTTACGTTTGCATTTAAAATAATACATTGAGGGTTATAAAATTTATATCACGAGAAAGATCATAAAAATTCCTTCAAAATGAAATTTTTTTCGAATTTTTACCTTTATTTCCTGATTTTTGGTGAATTTTTAAAGATTAATTTTTAGAATTTAATTTATTAAATGCTGATCACGTGATTTCTTTTTCTGGTAATTTCAATAAATTTTTCGTCACGTGCGTAACAACTAAATAGACAAAAAAAATATTTTTTTCTCTTTCTAATGCAGCAGACGATGGGATATTATATATATATATATATTTGGCATGAATTGCATACATTGACCGTTTTATTTAATTTGAATGTACTCCGTAGCGAAATACGGGTTTTCACCTAGTATAATATAAATATTGTAGCGTTTCTTTCGATTTTGGGGAATGAGATTTTTTGCTTTACATAAATACAAGGTGCGCCCATAAGTAACCGGACAATTTTTTTTATAAATAAGATATATATTACTCACCTTCAAATAAATTTATCTCCTTCAAAATAATCGATAAAGGTGTCTATACAATTTTTCCGACGTTTCTTCAAGTCATCGAAACACTGCTAATAGGTTTTGGAACTAACCGTTTGCAAAATACGCGTAACATTTGATTCAATATCCGAGACGTTTTCAAATCTCTGTCCTTTCATGGCCATCATAAATCTTCGGGAAAAGGAAAAAATCAGCTGGCGATAAGTCGAGAGAATATGGTGGGTGATTTATCACTGCAATTGAATGCTTAGAAAGCTATTGTTGTACAGAAATTGCTCTATGGGACCTAGCATTATCGTTTAAAAGAAACCATTGCCCAGAATCAAACAGGCCAGAATCAAACTTCCTAACTCGCCTTATCCCGTTTCTTAATCGAAAAAGCATCTCCTTGTAAAAATACTGATTAATTGTTTGATTTTCAGGAACAAATTCGCGGTGAATAAGTCCTTTGTAATAAAAAAAAATGCAAAATCCATGAAAGGACAGAGATTTGAAAACGTCTCGGATATTAAATCAAATGTTACGCGTATTTTGCGAACGGTGAATTCCAACGCCTGTAAACACTGTTTCGATGACTTGAAGAAACTTAGGAAAAATTGTACAGACTCCTTTGGCGATTATTTTGAAGGAAATAAATTTAATTGAAGGTGAGTAATATTTTTATTATTTATAAAAAAAATGTCCGGTTACTTTATGGGCGCACCTTGTATTTCAAACTTTCACTTAGGACTACAACAAAGTTTGGCAAAAGACTTCATATTTGACACAATACAAAATTACTGCATGTGATTCTCTTCGTTTCTTGATTTTATTCCCTTTCGAGGCATTTTTTTTGCCAAGTCTGGCAACCTAGGATTCCATTTTTATCAGCAAAAGCACTGCGTATTCAGGTTCTTGCTACGTAGTGACTGGTCTTCAGGTGTTTCATGGCCCATACTCGAAAGAGGAGGGGGCCGAGGTGGATTATATAGATTATCAGTAAAAGATATATTTGCAGCCTACTTTAAAGATATCTTTTACTGATAAAAGACAGAAGATATTAGATGGAATCAGGGATTGAGCGGATACCTTTATCATTTCTCTCCGCTTGTAAATATGTAAATAAGCTCTACTCCCTTACATTTTGTGTAATACGTTTAACTGTTAGGTCACTATAATGTGTTTGAAGTTTTAAAAAAAAGTATTGTTCCGTTTAATTGAATTATTTTATTTTGAGTTTATGTGCCCAAGGCCCGACTGTCAAGCCGAATGCTCGTTCGGCTGGATATATTCCCGGATATCGTTGACAAGTATCGTCTATAGTTTTGGTATTTCTTATGTATATATATATATATATATATATATGACGAGCTTAGTACTCCCTCTAAACTCGTTCCCGCTAATATTTATTCTAAATATATACAGTCAATGATCTTAGACATGTGGAATTGCATACAATTAAGTTTTATCTAAATCGTTTATTTCAAAAACTATTAATTAACCCAATTCAATCCGAGCCAAGTTTCAATCTCTCGCCTCGTGACAGGCGCTCCGCTCAATTTGAAATCCAAAAACGCTCTGCCAATTAACCCCTTGTTAAAACTTAGGCATAAAACTTCCGCGCATGTTCTGTGATGTCTATGGAATGTTCGAGAAGCCCCTCCATCTCTGAAATTACGTAATAGTTTCCCTCCTCGCAAGAAAGTGCTTGGTCTAAAAATAGATAGCTCGCCCGACCATTCAAGCGAATCGAGGTCATCTAATAAAACGGGGAAATTCCCTCTTTTTTCGCATGTAGCGCATCCTGAACTATGAAAATAGTGACGCTCAATGCCACGAAATAAATTATCCTAAAGCTCCCTTTAAATTTAACTTAATTATTCCTGACAACTACCCCCCCCCCCGTCCCCTGAAGGCACGCACACGATGGAGTAGCTAAATCCATGTGGCAAGTCTTCAGAAGAGCAAAACACTAAAATTAAATTCAAAAATCTTATAACCAACTAGAAAAATGCTGAGTAGGGCTGCAGTCCCTAGTCAACAAAAATTAAAGTAATTAACTAAAATGGAAACCCAACCCAATGATTACAACTGAAGATTTTCTTTAACCGAAAGTTTTTCCTATTTTCACCTAGCCGGATTGAATCAAGGTGTGGATTACATATTACATAAGTCTCCATTTGAGACATCCTTGACTTGACAACATATCAAATATCAAAATATCAATTATAAAAAATGTACAAAATACTAAAATTATTACCAAAATATTATCAAAATATACATCACATAAAAATGAGTAAATGTAGATTCAGAACATTTCTTTCTCATTTTTACATGAATTTAATTCTTAATCACTCGGTGACCATCTTAAACTCTTGACCATATATGAATTGAGAAGACGTAAAAAGGCTCATGCCTGGTCAAACATTACATTATTCTCTTTGTTGAAAAGATGTGTTATACTCCTCACATTTTATTCAAAATCAAGACAATTCTGTCCTTACCAAAATTATAACATCATAATCCTTTACTTTATATCAATGAAACATACTACTCTTAATTTCCATACCTTATTTAAAACAAAATCACAATATCAAAATTTTTACTCAGTACCATGAAACACACTTATTTAAACCTGTGAAGACAACTGTAAACCAAAATAACTTCATGAAAATCAAAATATATAACACAAAATATTTACAAGAAGCAAAAACGACCATCGTCAAACAAGGAGACCAGAATTAGTTGCAAATGATTTAAAAACCTTCTAGATCACATAAAATTTAGACGAAATCTTTCAAAACTCTTAATTAATAATCACTGAAATCAAATTGTCAATTACTTACTCAGATGATCCAAAATTAGCATTAACATTATATATATATGTATATATATATATATATATATATATATATATATATATATATATATATATGTGTGTGTGTGTGTGTGTGTGTGTGTGTGTGTATATGTAGATATATATATATATATATATATATATATATATATATATATATATATATGTAGCGTGGATTTTATCGCTACAGTTAATGTGTAGTAATTTTATCTTAATTCAAACTTAAAATTAATTAATAACTTGTTAAAATCTAACTCTGTCAGGATAGGTATTTTATCTTAGCAGTAGCAGGTGTGTTCTTTAGTCCTGATCTTTTGAATTCAAGGTGGTCTTCATTTTAACGATGTCTTGCCCTTTCATGCACACCTGTGAGTAAGTTGAATCGGCATGACATTTTTGAAATAAACCATTACGGTTCTTTCACAGGGCTACTTTTAAATTTACGGTTTCCTATGTCGTGCTAACAATCAGCATACGATATAGGAACCTCCTTTCCTGCACTGTGTTATTCTTTTACGTGACGCCCATAGTGACGTCCGTCTGTTCTTTTTCTATGCGTATTGAGTTTCACCTAAGTGTGGCAATATCGTGTGTATTCGTGCAGCTTTTGAGAAACAACCGCGTTGGCGCGAAATCGCCACATGTCATAATTCGCCAGGTCTCACCTGCAAAGCCAATGAGCGTGCCTTATGTTCCCGCGTCTTCACGTCATTGGTACACGCCTACCAGTTTTCGCCGTTACTCGCCCTTTTACTTAATGCGCTGTTTTTTTCTACCTTTCGTAGGCTTCAGAGCTTGGCGAGGTTTTGTTCACATTTCCTCTGGTAACCCTCGCATGTATATACACTCGTATGTATATACACTCATGGACAAAAAAATTAGAGCACCAAGAAGGAGTCGTCAAAATGAAACGAAATTTTACATACGTAATGATTACTTTGATATAAGTAAATGATAAGAAAATCAAAGAAAAAGGATAATTTATTTCATAGAAAAAGGCAAAAGAACGGAGGAGTTAATACTCCGTTGGACCCCCTCTAGCGCGAATGCACGATGCGATACGATCGGGCATTGAGTCATACAAGTTCTGTATGACTCAATGCCCGAAAATGTCTTGAGACATTTCGTTCCATATTTGCTGTAACCTTGCCTCCAGTTCGTTCAAACTCGTGGGATGCCCAACTCGTCGTCCCAAATGATCCCAGATATGCTCGATTGGAGACAAATCTGGGGATCGGGCAGGCCAAGGAAGGGTAGTAACAGTGCGGAGACAGTCTTGTGACACCCTCGCCGTATGAGGCCGAACATTGTCTTGTTGAAAAATGGCTCCTGGGAGCCGTTGAATGAGTGGCAACACATGTGGTTGCAGGATTTCATGAACATACCGCTGGGCTGTCATGGTGCCACGGAACAATACTAGGGCTGACCGTGTATTGTAGGCAATGGCAACCCATACCATCACACCAGCTGTGGGAGCGATGTGTCGCTGTACAGCAAAGGCAGGATTGAAGCTTTCACCACTGGCTCTCCACACACGAACACGATTGTCATCACTGCCGAGATTGAATCTGGATTTATCGCTAAAGACGACCTGGTTCCATTCCGCTGCAGTCCAGTTTCCTCGTGCGCGGCAAAACTCCAAACGGAGGCGTCGATGGGTGGGCGTCAAGGACAGCACACGTAATGGGCGCCGCGATACCAACTGTCCTTTAGTCAGGCGCCTTCGTATGGTTCGAGAAGACACAGAGGGCCCTAGTGAAGGTGCTACCTGTGCCTGGATGGCGGCCGATGAAGCAGTTGGCTTTACGCGTGCATTTCTTACGATGTGGCGGTCTTCTCGACGACTGGTCTGTCGAGGGCGTCCTGAGCCTGGTCTTCGTGTACATCACATCTCTCGGGTCCACTGGTCCCAACACCTCCTCACAACACAATCAGAGCGGCCTAATTGACGAGCTACCCACCTAGCTGACCACCCACCTTCCATCATCCCAACGATTCTCCCCCTCTCAAACTGCGACAACTGCTTATATTGTCTTCGAACACGGCGTAATGGCATGTCTATCTCAGCTCTTCCTTTGTAAATGATTCAGCACACTCAAACAAGCTTTGGTTACCTGTTTTATACTCCACAGAGTACGCTGTTCAACGCCCTGTACCGGCTATACGTAATGCGCAATCACGCTGCATTTCTAATCATTTGCATATCTCCCCGACATGTACGTTCATTGCAAGTTTCGTTACGATCCCACAATTGTTTCTTGGTGTGCTAATTTATTTGTCCATGAGTGTATTTAAACTTCAATACTCAATACTCGAATATTTCAATAAATTCACAATGTAAAACTCTTCAAAAAGCTCAAAGCTCTGAAAATCTTAATTATAATCATCAAATCACAATTTTTAAACCCATATTTTATGTTAATTACTCTGACACCACATCTCAAACACATCACTGTTACAACAAAACATGTCATTTCAAAATCAAAAACCAAGATTTATATTCAAATCATTTTTTTCCTGTCTACCTTATAAATTTGTACTCTACACGTTTTTCTCATTTAACACATATTTTTTAATAATCACATTTTTAATATTCTTTGCACATTTTTTTAAAAATATTCTTAAAATTAGCTAGAGAAATTTTTTTTGGTCAAAATGTACTTTACGTGGCGGATCCCTGAAAAAAGCTGAACAATCTTCTCTGTTTGTGATGGCCGACGTCAATGGCGATGTGATTAGTATCCTGAAAAACAAAAAGGCACGGCATCTGGAACTCTGCAGCAATGTCCGAGATGTAACCGCCGATGAAACACGAATCAAAAATCTTGATAATTTTGAGAACACCTCCGGAACATAATTATAGTACGCACAATGTAATTATGTATGCGATGAAACCGCCGATGAAACACGAAACAAAAATCTTGAGAATTTTGAGAACACCTCCGGAACATAATTTTAGTACGCACAATGTAATTATGTCCGCGATGAAACCGCTGATGAAACACGAAACAAAAATCTTGAGAATTTTGAGAACACCTCCGGAACATAATTTTAGTACGCACAATGTAATTATGTCCGCGATGAAACCGCCGATGAAACACGAAACAAAAATCTTGAGAATTTTGAGAACACCTCCGGAACATAATTTTAGTACGCACAAGATTGAAGATTTTTCAACTCCAACGTGAAAACATCAATCTCCCAGGAACAACTGGACACCCCCCAAAAAATTTCAGGATGAAATCAACTATACAGTCGAACCTCCATAATATCGAACTTCCACATATCGAAATTTTCTATATACACTGAAGTGCCACTGAATTAGGGATACCTACCTAGTGACGAGTTGGGCTTCCTCTGGCCTTCATAACGGCTGCCACATGACGAGGCATAGATTCAACAAGTTTCTGGAAACGTTCCACGGGAATGGCTTGCCAAATATTGGCTAAAGCTGTCCATAATTCAGTAAGGTTCTTTGGTGCTGTATGATGGCCTTTCACGCCTTGTTCCAAAACATCCCAAAGATGCTCAATAGCATTTAAGTCTGGAATTCTAGGTGGCCAATTCATGACAGAGAAGTCAGAGGAATGCTCATCCAGCCAGCCAGTAGCCAACCGGGACTTGTGAGAGGTACAGTTGTCTTGCTGGAAAACTCCATTACCGTGCGGATAACGGAACAGCATAAACGGATGGAGGTGCTCACCCAGCAACTCTATCGAATTGCATTGAGGGAGGTTGGTACACGCACCAAAGATCCCAAACTGTGCCACGAAAAAACACCCCAGACCATGATTGTGCCACCATGCCCTTGTACAGTTCTAGCCAGGCATGCAGGATCCATGGCTTCATGAGCCTGACGCCATATTCTCAGCCTCCCGTCGGCGTTAAGCAGTCGGAATCGAGACTCATCACTCCATGCTACTCGTTTCCAGTCCTCTACACTCCAGTCTCTGTGCTCTCTTGCCCAGGCAAGACGTGCAGCCCGATGGCGAGTATAGAGCAATGGTACTCTCGTTGGTCGACGGCTCCCGAAACCCATACTGTGAAGCGAGCGTTGCACAGTCCGTTTACTGACTGTACGACTGGCACCGTCATTAAACTGGGTGGTAATTTGAGCTAATGTTTGGCTTCGCTAGCTACGTACAATACGCCTGAGCCGTCTCTCACCACGCACTGTCAAGGCTAATTGTCCTTTGCAGTTTGCCCGATCGCTAGTTTTTTTTCCACCATCCATGTATTCTTGGTATACTCTTGACACTGTCGACCTTGAAAATCCTAGCTGTCTAACGATTTCGAAAATTGCCTATGCGTCGCGCACCTACGATTTGTCCGCGATCGAAGGCGTCTAAATTAGGCAGTTTACCCATACTGGCAATTCCAACAACTAATTCAGAACAACCACAGTACGCGCTATATATGCAGTTACCACAGCGCCCTCACTTGCGCATACATGATGCGCAGCGCTACACAATTTGCATAGGTTTTGCTATCCCTAATTCAGTGGCACTACAGTGTATATCGAACTCTTAGCAAATCTCCATGTTCATTACATAGAAAAATTGTTTCTATATATCGAAAAAATCTGTATATATCGAAATTTTTTTCAAGACAGATTGGGACATTTTATACCACTTTAGAATAAAATCTCCCAATTTTTGGCATTTGAAACAATATGTCATGGACTTCAATTCGCGGAAAAGATTCCTGATTAAGTTTTTAGTGGACTGAATAAATAAAAAATGTAACTGTGATCATTATAACCACTGTCTGGATTATTGCTTTTTTAAAGGTATGTAGTACTCAATAAATCTTTCATATTAATTCATTTTTGTTATTAACTTTCATTTAATGGGATTCGCATATAAATTAGAAATGGAGTTTCGTATACGAAAATTAGCTTTAATTTTTTTAGGAGAGTTATGATAAAACTAAGCTCCATTCTATATATCGAAATTTCTATACATCGAATTTTTTTCCTGCAATTTGCTACTTCGATATATGGAGGTTCAACTGTATTTACATCGAAAATTCCGCATCACAAATGACCGTTGAAAATTCTGCAGATGGCAGACAGCACCGCATCATAAATGGTTGATGAAATTTTTAAGATCGCAGACAGCGCCGCATTTTTGTAGACCACAATCCACTCGTAACACGTATTTTCTTCACCAACGGATCAACGCTGTCACGAGGTGAGAAAACGAAACCTGGACAAATTTAACAAATTTAATTCTAACTATTATTTTTAAACGGCTATGGGGAAATTTTAATCCTTTCCTCTCGAAGATTACTAATCCTGCTCGAAAATTGGGACATTTTATTCTAAAGTGGAATAAAATCTCCCACTTTGTCTTGAAAAAAATTTCGATATATGAAGATTTTTTCGATATATAGAAACGATTTTTCTATGTAATGAACATGGAGATTTGCTAAGAGTTCGATATATATAGAAAATTTCGATATAGGGAAGTTCGATATATGGAGGCTCGACTGTACGTTCGCCTGGTTTTCGCCAAACCCAAGCACGCCAATCCGACTGGAAGAGCGTGTAGCTTGACTCGTCGCTCCATAAAACGGTTTTCCCGTGGTCCACACTCCAGTTGCGACGTTGCAAACACCAAGCGAGTCTGGCGGCTTTGTTGGATAGGGTGATGTTTGGTTCGTGTGCGGCAACTCACCCGTGTAAATTGAGGGCGTGCAGTTCTTTCCGCAAAATATTGGGGTGCACCGTAAGCCCTGCTGCCTGTTGAAACTCACTGTTGTGATCTGTAGTGGTTTCTTGCGGTTCTTATGAACCTCACGCTTCAGGACACGCCGATCCCGTTCTGTCAGTTCACTGGGACGAACCAAAGGGTGCAGTAAGGCCGTCTGCACACGGAACAACTCAAAAGAAACTGATAACTGACTCCAGTCACAAACCAGTCCGTGATGAGTCGTAACCTATGTAATTGAATGGAGACACGCACACGGCGCAACTGGTTACAAACTCGTCGGACTTTCGTCCGGACGAGTTTGTAACCAGTTGCGCCGTGTGCGTGTCTCCATTCAATTACATAGGTTACGACTCATCACGGACTGGTTTGTGACTGGAGTCAGTTATCAGTTTCTTTTGAGTTGCTCCGTGTGCAGACGGACTTAGTGTTCAAACTCCCGTAGTCTTCCTCTTCTTCAAGACATCACCAACGATTGACCGTGGCTGTGGTAATTCTACCGCAATTGCGCGAATAGACTTGCCACTAATGTGAAAACCCACTACATACAACACCTCTTTCAAAGTCACCAAGTTCCACCAGTCTCGACATATTGTCACAATTTCGCACAGAACTAACGACGTTACCAATTCGCATATCGAATTTAACCTTAACAGGTCACGCGCGAGCACTGGATTTGCATAAAAGCCGAAAATTTTAGGCAAATTCGCTGGCGTCCGGTCCATTACTGTAGGGTAGTGTATATACGTAGTGTGTGCGTGTGTGTATGTAACATTTCAGTCAAGGAAAATTATTATATCTTTCAACAAGCATATTGATATTTCGCATAGTTACAAGATAAAGAGAACTTTTTATATACCATGTTTTTAAATGTTCTGTTGAATCATAGAAACCTGACAATACTATGTATTAATAAATACCTTTTAAAATTTTTTTTTGATGAATTATCCCATCAACTTGAAAGACAATGATGTTCATTGGAAGTTAAATTGCGTTTAACTTTTAGTTCCCGTCCCGAACGATAGATGGCTGCACCAGTCTACAAAACAAAATTAACTGAAAATGAATTCAATGCTGCATAAAGATGGCTAAAAGTATCAAAAGAATGCATTGTCATCTTATTCTACGCTATTCTAAGAGTTTCAAATGTCTAGCTAGTCGGAAAGTTAGTTAAAACTCGATTGCAAAATTTGCACTGGACAAACACACAAACACTCAAACAAACAAGAAAGCGAGTTAATAAAAACATGTAAAATAATTACAAGATAAAAAGAACTTTTTATATACCATGTTTTTAAATTTTCTGTTGAATTATATAAACTTGACAATTCTACGTACTAATACATACTTTTTAAAAACTTTTTTGGTGAATTATCCTATCACCTTGAAAGAAAATGATCAAATTCGTAATAAAGAGGTATCAAATGCGTAAAATCAAATAGTTTAGCTTGAGAATTGGAATTTAACTTGCGTTTAACTTTTGCTCCCGTCCCGGCCGATAGATGGCTGCACCATTCTACAAAACAAAATTAACTGAAAATGAATTAAAATTATGCTTAAAGATGGCTAAAAGTATTAAAAGAATGCATTGTCATCGTTTTCTGGGCTATTCTAAAAGTTTCCAATATCTAGCTAGTCGGGAAGTTAGAAAAAATCGATTGCAAGATTTGTACTGGACAAACACACACACACACTAACAAACAAACAAGGAAGCGAGTTAATAAAAACATGGTAAAAATTCAAAATGTAAAACCCTCAAGTTCCTATTCCCAGAAAATTTCCCGAAAATTACAGGTCTTACGCGATTTGAATGCATACATCCAAAAAATGTATAGACCAAAAAAAAAAAGAATCTATATATATAAAGCAGTTCCGTAATTGACTCATTCATTCACTGACTGACTGACTGACTGACATACAACGCACAGACCAAACCGCTGGACATAAAGGGCTGAAATTTTGCATGGCGATTCTTCTAATAGTGTAGGGGTGCACTAAGAAAGATTTTTCAAAAATTCTTCTTAGATTTTTTTCAATTAAATTTTTAAGCTGTTTTTTAAACTTTTTTTACGTTTGCATTTAAAATAATACATTGAGGGTTATAAAATTTATATCACGAGAAAGATCATGAAAATTCCTTCAAAATGAAATTTTTTTCGAATTTTTAACTCCATTTCCTGATTTTTGGTGAATTTTTAAAGATTAATTTTTAGAATTTAATTTATTAAATGCTGATCACGTGATTTCTTTTTCTGGTACTTTCAATAAATTTATCGTCACGTGCGTAACAACTAAATAGACAAAAAAAATATTTTTTTCTCTTTCTAATGCAGCAGACGATTGGATATTATCCAAAAAAATGCATATCCCTTACGATTTTTTTATAAATATATATATATATATATAGATAGATATATATTTTACATCAATTGTATACATTGATCATCGCATTTATTATAAATATATATATTTATTTTTTAGCATAAATTGCATACGTTGACCGTTGTATTTAATTTGAATGTACTCCGTAGCGAAGCGCGGGTTTTCAGCTAGTGGGATATAAAATTTCAGCTCGCTTCTGTACGATTCCTCCGAGACGCTTGAACCAGTGCGCCAAGAGTCGGCACGGTGTGCGAAAACTGTTTGCAGCGGCGATGAAAAATTTTATGACTCCAAGGTGCCTCGTAGAGTCCACGCCTTGAGCAAACCATCGTCGTTTGTTGAGGACTATAGGGCTCGCTTCATCACGGGCAGATCAGTGGATGACAGCATTTACAAATCCGGGACAATTTACTTTTTACATCCCAGAAATTTCTGGTCGTTACAGTTTGGCACAAATAAAACTTTAAAAATACAGAGGCTGTTCGCACATTTTTTAGACGATTTTGGTAAGCGGTAATAAAAAATCATTTGCTGCAAAAGAAATAATTGCAATTGTACTATGTTTTTAAAATTCAAAATTATCGTCTGCGGCTTGAAAGTTTTGTTTTTATTCAAAATGGCGTTTTTAACAAAGCAGTGGTTCGAAGGCTACATTTATGCTCTTTCCGAAGAGAAATATGCATACTCCGTTATCCATAAACGATGTGAGAGTCATGGTTTTGTGATATCTAAAGCGTCGATAGGTAATATCGTCAACAAGAAAGGAAAAAAACGTCATATTGGAGCCTCAAGTGGGACAAAAATTCCAAACAAGTATCCAAGGAAAAAACGGACATCTTGGACTATTGCAAAGGTACGTTGTTTAATGTTAAAAGAAAATCCCCCTAGTCAAAGGACAGTTGCAAAATCATTAAAATGCTCGGTGTCCACTGTAAACAAAATGATAAACGTTGACACACAGTGCTATCAATCTGTGAGACTCCATCAGGACAAAGCTAGCAGTCACACATCAAAATCCACTGTAAATTTCCTAAAAGAAATGGAAAAAAACTGGTATCAAGGCCATACCCTTCACTGATATCCCTACTAAATCTCCCGATGTATCACCTATGGATTTTTGTGCTTTCGGACTTTTAAAATCTGCATTATCCAAACGTCGTCCCAAAACCCTTACAGGACTCTGGAAAGCTGTTCAGGAGGAATGGGATAGAATACCTCTTCTGACACTTCAAAAGGCATTATTATCCTGGAAATTGTGGTGTCGAAAGATAGTTCAGAATAAGGGATGTCAAATAGAACATTTAAAAGACAAGAATTTTATGTAATTTAGTTTTGTGAATACAATATACATCGTCTAAAAATGTGTGAACAGCCTCTGTATATTGCTCCCAACTACAGGCAGAATTCAGTGAATCGTACAAATTTTTTTTAATGAGGTGTAAAAGAGTTCTATACGCTTTATAATAGTTTTAATTACGTTTCCCATTATTACCATGTTTTTATTAACTTGCGTCTTGTTTGTGTGTGTTTGTCCAGTACAAATCTTGCAATCGATTTTTTAACTAACTAACCGACTAGCTCTAGACATTTGAAACTTTTAGAGTAGCTCAGAACACGATGACAATGCATTTTTTAATACTTTTAGCCATCTTTAAGCAGAATTGAAACCCTTTTTAGTTAGTTTTGTTTTGTAGACTGGTGCAGCCATCTATCGGCCGGGACAGGAACGAAAAGTTAAACGCAAGTTAATTTCCAATTAACTTCATTTTCTTTCAAGTTGAAGGGATAATTCATCAAAAAAATTTTAAAAAGTATTTATTAATACATAGAATTGTCAGGTTGATATGATTTAGCAGAAAATTTAAAAGCATGGTATATAAAAAGTTCTTTTTATCATGTAATCATTTTAAAACTGTCTTAGAACTGGGCTTTCAACGGACTCACGATACAAGTTTCATAACTTTTGAATTTTTACAAGTTTGTTAGTTACTCGCTTCTAACCAGGTGGACGTTAATATATATTTTTATTATTACCATGTTTTTATTAACTCGCTTTCTTGTTTGTTTGTTTGTGTGTGTGTGTTTGTCCAGTGCAAATCTTGCAATCGATTTTTAACTAACTTCCCGACTAGCTAGACATTTGAAACTTTTAGAATAGCTCAGAACACGATGACAATGTGTTCTTTTAACCCATTAACCGCCAAACCTATAAGGGGTGAAATCTTTTTATGCAAATAATATTGGTTATTCATTTGAATATATACAACGGTAATTTATGGGTGAAATAACAAAACTGGTCTTACTTTTCGAAAAATCGAGTGTTGCGTTCGCGCAACGTCAGCGGATTAAGAGTATGACGTTCATTGAGTTCAACTGAACTTCTCCAGGTTTTCTTCGATTTGAGCACTGGGAATTTTTTTTAGCTTTGTTTCGCTTTAGAAAGCAAATAATCACTTTACAGGTAATTAATCTATACTTATATATAAAGAGAGAGCAATTTTGTACGTGGAGGGTAATCTCCAGAACCACTGCACCTATTTGAAAAATTCTTTCACTGTTTGAAAGGTACATTATTCCAGATGGACATAAGCTATATATTATGTATATCTGATCAGTAGAAATAAAGTTAGGGGTTAATCCTAACAATCTCCATAGTTACCGCTACTATCTTCTACCGCTTTTTGTGCCGAAGTTTTCAACGATCCTTAGCGTGGTGCTATCGCGATGGGCTTCTGTTCTGACGGTAGCTGTTCGAAACTAGCCGTTCTCCGGCACGCTTTTTTCTTTTAAAAAATTTACTTTAATTATTAACTAACGTAATATTAATTTGAATATTATTTTAAGAATATTATTTTTTAAAAATCTGAATATTTAAAAAAGAACATTCTTTACTGAAAATCCTTTTTTTTATTTTTGCATTTTTATTGCAACTCTTAACCTCTTTCTATTATCTATACACTTATGAAAAAAAACATTCTTTACTTAAAATCCTTTTTTTCATCTCTTAACCTCTTTCTATTAATTTGAATACTATTTTAGGTGCTTAAAATAATTTAACAAGCATTTTTTTCTTAAAATCCTTTCTTTATTTTTGAATAAAACTACATTCTCAAGCACTCTTTCTTTTAAAAAATTACTTTTTCTATTAATTTGAATACTATTTTAGGTGCTTAAAATAATTAAAAAATACATTCTTTACTTAAAATTCTTTTTTTATTTTTGTGTTTTTATTTCATCTCTTATTCTAATTTTGGGATACCAATGTGTATCTATACTTCTATAATCTATATCTATATCTATATTTCTATATCTATACTTATACAGGGTGTCCCAAAACGACCACATAAACTCTGCACAGCTAGATTCCTCGTTTATTATAAAGATGTAACTTATTACTTATTATATCCAGAAAACAGTTTCAAGCATGAAAAGCTTCACTACAATCGTGATGTAGAGCAACGTCACATACTTTACATCGATAAACTGCTGGCTATGGCATTGTTTACAACGCAGTCTTCTGCTGTCTTCGGACTTGACAATAAAATGTCCACGTTCTCCACGTAATGGCTTTTGCATGCTGAGCTAACAAGTCCTTCCTGTTGCTAATCTATTTCCTGCTAGCTCTTCACTTAAAAAAGTGTTTGGAAAAGTGACAATACAACTTCGCGTCTTAGACTATTTTCAAGAGGCAATCTTGATATTTTACACGCATTTGTCAAGGTTACATTAATGTAATTGGTAAATATTGACCACCACCATTTTTTCCCACGAATTCTTATTCTGTAGTTGGATATTAAATTATCGCATAAATCGACTACTCCCATTTTGGCGTTGTACTGTTGAATAAGGTGAGGTTGAGGGACAAACACGTTTTCTTTTGCGTTCTTGAATAACGGGAAACATTTTTTTACAGGATGAATTTTTCCAAACGTTGAACAAAGAGTCACAACCAAGTTGGCGTTCCATCGGACAACAATTATCTCGTTTTATTCATCGAACTGAAAATTGTAATAACCCCTCTCTTTCTTTCGAACACATTTCACCGATTCCAATGGACACATTTGGATGCGGTTTTCCCGCATTATTTCCTTCTTCTTCATCACTAGCTTCTGTTGTTTCTGGTGGAATAACAACAATCTATATATATAAAACGCGTAGGTATGCGGCACAAAAATCGACGATATTTCTACACTCCGTATGGCAACGGCTGCAACTACCAGATGTAAACATTACCGGCCGTCCGCAATTTGAAACTGCGTGTCAACATGGATTTACGCACTGAAATCAGGATTGTTCGAAAGCGAGCTGCACGAACAAGTGAAATTTGGGAACAGTCTCAAGAAAGAAAGCGAAGAAGAAATAATTCATTAAGAGAGAGGCGTGAAAGAGAGCATAAATGATCGTGAAGTTAGGCTCAACCGTCGCCGGATAGCAACCGAGATCCAGTAATAGTTAATTTTCTACACTTTTTTCAGTACGTGATGAAATTTTACTCCATTTTTATACGTGAAAAACTTTCCCCAACTATTTGTTATTTGATATGATTAAGTATAGATAAAACAGAGAGTGATGTAATCCACACTATATTTTAGTACTTACTGAATTTTTACTCCCTTTTTTAAGTGAAAAAAATTTTCCCCAACAATTTCTTATTTGATGTAATGATAAAGTGTAGATATCTAAATTTTGAAAAATAGTACATACAGAGAGGGATGTAATTTTTAAAATCATTGGTTTTGGGTTTCTCGGTCTTCTCTTTAACTCTCTTCTGAAGTAATGGAAATTCATATTTTTTAATCACGTTGTTTTAGAATCAGCCTTATAGAGAAAACGCTTTAACAACGTATATTTCTAATATGACAGGTAATGGTAACATTTCTTACATTTGTTATTTTCAGTTGAGTTGTTTCGCAAAAGAAAATATAAAACTAAAAGCGACCATGCTGGTCGTGCAGCGGCTAGTATAAGTTTCATTCTCGTCATTATCTGAATCTTTATCGAAAATTCTCTGAAGAGCTTCTTCTAACGCAAGATATTTAGTTTTAGGAATTTCTATAAGGACAGAATGGGAAAAAGTTCCACACAGTCGGACCCCACGAGTGAATGAGGGAACTACCCTATTCCCGCTGACGATGCGCCAACGCAACACTTGTTATCTGTTCCTCCCCCATCCAAACAAAAGCAACATACTGATGGAATGTTTTGCTAAACTTTGACCTTGGCTAAAAATAGATCACCTCTAAAACTCACGTGTGTCCCGCTATATTTCTTCTGTGAAAATGACCAGGGGAAAGTTCTCGCTCAAAAATGCTTAACTAACGGTCTTAGTTTGGAACTCGTTATTAAATAAAAAGAACAGTTGAAGGCAAATATTTTTCAAATGAATTATTAACCCTACTCAAAAACTACTGTTAATATAAAATTAATTAGATAGCTATTTTTTTATACGCATTTGTTTTGACCGTTGTGTCACCGCAACACCAGTGGTTAATGGGTTTTAATACTTTTAGCCGAAAAAATCCGCTAGGTGGCGCTTCGATCGAATTCAATGCTTGTACTTTTGCGTAACGACGTTTGACGATTTTGAAAACAGGATACATGTGAATTTAGTTTGTTTACAAAAATATTGTGCGAAAAGTTTTAAAAAAATTATAAAAATTAAAGTTTATAAAGTCTGTGGATAGTGGAAAAGGCTGAAAAGTGATTAAAATTAAATAAAAGAAGGTGAAAAAGAATAATTAAGTGAAAGTTTGTGTAATTAAGAGAGAATTGTCAAGTTTATATGATTCAACAGAAAATTTAAAAACGTGGTATATAAAAAGTTCTTTTTATCTTGTAATTATTTTACTTTTTATCATAGAGATACGAAATTTAGTACATATATACATTTCACTATAAATATATAGAATACCGTAAAAAAAATTTCCAATATTATTACAATTTTAAGATTTTTTTTTAATTTTAAATTTATATACAAAATTTTAAAATGCTCCTTGCGTCTTAATTTTTGAGATGTTTCCTCGATTTTGCATTTTAATCAGTTTAAACTGATTAGAGATGTTTAATCAGTTGAACTGTAAATAATTGATAACAAATAAATCTGGGTATCAATTATTTAATCCCTTGAAAAGTTCATTTTTGAGAGTTTTTTTTTTCTCAATTCCATCCCGATTTTCATCAAAATTTAGCCTTTTAATAAGTTATAAATCACATTTAATTACCTTAATAAAGTCGAATTGTGAAATGCATACCCAGTTTCTTTGTAAACAGTATCGGGATTCTTCGTTATCAATTTCATGAATTTTGAAAAAAAATTAAATCGCATTGAGCATTTAAAAAAATCTAAAAAAATTTGAAAAATCTGTTTTGGGAAAAAAAAAGATTTAGTTTATTACTACACTTACCCTTTATAAATTACTTCGTAGAAGCTTCATAAATGATTTTTTACCCGAAAAAAAATTATTTTGGTACTATTAATCAACAGAAATATATATTTCTTTACAATAACACAATCAATACTACATTGAAAAGATTTGCTCAAATTAAGGTCCAAACTTTATTTGAGCTTTGTAAATGTTTAGCTTTCTAGTTTACAAAAGTAGCTGAAAAAGTTTTCTTTTTTTTTCTTTTTTTCTTTTGGCAACTGAAAAAGGTTTTTTTTTTTTTTTTTTTTTTTTTTTTAAAGCGGTGGCACTTGTCGTCAAACTTTCGCCTATACTACGCCGCAGTTTACTGTCCGTTTTATTATGGGAGCACCATATAGGCAGACAGCACTACCCCCTATGAAGGGACCACACAAACGGAGGCATTTATCGTGGCGCTACGCCGGGATTCGATCCGAGCACCCTCAGCACCGAAAGCCAGCGCGCTGTACCACAGGGCCGCCACAAGTCCCGTAACTGAAAAAGTAGTTTTCTAGAAAATGTATTTAATTATGCTACTTCCGGTCTTTTAATATGCAGTACTGTGCAAATTAATTGGGTAAAACACAAAAATTTCCACACATGCTATTTAGTTAGTATAAGTTCACTTGCATGCCTGGTATAGCAATCAAGTAGCAAATGTGTCCTCCTCTAGCTTTAATGATAGGGTAAGTGTTCCAAATATCGCCTACCCTAACTTTTTTCGACATTTCATCCACTTTTTAGCTTCTGATTAGGCTGGAAAATCAAAGAACATCCCTAAGAACTATTCAAAGAACTATTTAAGAACTCAAAGAACTATTCTTTTGGTATCCCGAGATCAACCAGTTCCAAAACCAGTGCCAGTTTAAGTTATGTAGCTAAATTGGAAAAATTGAAATTTCCAGTGAACTTCAGAGCGGTTCCTAATATCGCTTACCTCTGTTCCTCTTGCCTCCTACCAGATGAAATTAGGAACACCTGTTAAAAGGCGTTGCTAGCAAAGTCTCAGTTTAATGCACTTTCAAATGGTATAAGCAAAATTCGAATTTGGATGCACCTACCTGGTCATTCACTGGATTCTGATTCTATGGAGCCAAAGTTTAGGAAGACAACAGCCAAAACAACTTCAGACACCATATAGCTTCTGTTGTCAGTGATAAGAGCGTTGTCGCTATCGCCGCTGTTAGTACAAACCCAGAACTAAGAAGTTGCTACATTTTCTCATACATAGCGCGAATCATACATTTAGAAACACGAGTAGCCGATATTAGGCACAGGGGGGATATTTCGGACACCCCCCCCTATCCTGCACGCGTTTTTCCATAGATTCCACAAATTTAGAACATAAAATTTTGACGTCGTCATCACGTAACCAAACTTTTATGACATTCTCAATCATTTTTCTCTTTGTTCAGCTGTCCGTCTTACCCGCGCGTCTCTTCACAATGCTTCACAAATTTACGGTGGGATTTGCATCTGGAGAATTACCAGGCCAATCCGAAACTGTTAATTGCTTTTCTTGAAAAAAAATTCTTTACTAGCTTAGAAATATGGCATGGAGCATGATTTTATTGAAACACACCAACACCGCAAGCGGACGTTTGCATAAAAGGAACAATTTTGTCTTCTAGTATTGAAATGCATTTTTTGGAGTTCATCATTCCTTCAACTGGTGCTAAGCTGCCAGGTCCTCCAGATGTAAAACAACCCTAACGGATCTGATTTGGTGCTTAACTGTTTTATTAACCTTTAGCTTACGGGGCCCATTTTTCAGATTTCCTCTTTAGAACGGGAAATTTCATACCCCCTTTGTAAGAACGGCGATTAAAGGGGATATATATATATATATATATATATATATATATATATATATATATATATATATATATATATATATATATATATATATATATATGTTAAGGAATTAGTGGGAAATGAATAATTAAATTAAATTTAAAGGGGGCTTCGGGATTAATTTATTTATTGGCGCCGAACGCCACTATTTTCACAGAGCATAGAACGAGCGAGCCGTGATTTTAGGGGAATACCCTTTTTTTGAGAGATATAACCTTTACTCGCGTCTGTGGTCGAGCGAACGAAGCTATTTTTAGAGAAAGCACGGGCGAGGAGTGAAGCTGTTACGTAATTTTAGAGATGGAGAGGATTCTAGAATATTTCACAGGGCATGCGCGAAAGTTTTGCACCTAAGTTTTAACGAAGGGTTTAGGAGAGAGCGGGATAGAATCCAATGCTGATCCAATGCGTGTATTCGTCACGTCTCCGAAAAGAAAATGGCAAAAGATGGACGCGCTGCTTTGGAGCTTTGGTTGCTGGAAGATAGAAGAATAAACTTGATTTAATTGGAACTATATGTGTTTCCTGAATTTAGACTGCCTGCCACTCGCCACCAATAATAAAAATGGTGACTGTTTTTAAGATGTGAGAACAGGCAACCAAACGCCTGTCATATATATATATATATATATATATATATATATATATATATATATATATATATATATATATATATATATATTTATACATACACACACACACACACACACATATATATATATATATATATATATATATATATATATATATACATACACATATATATATACATATATATTGTTCCGTTTTCTGGGTTCGATGGGATTGAATAAAAATCTCTTCTTGAAAGTGCACACAAAATAAAATGTATTATTCTCTAAATTCTTCAGGCGCATACACAATTACTAACAGAAAACACGTAACAACTGTCTTCTTTACAACAGAAAACTCTAAAAAACACAAGTCAGAATAACAGAGTCTTGAATACAATATACGCTTAACGCACTTTCCATGCATTCAATACGCAACAGAAGAGAACACTGACTGACAGACTTTCAATGCCAATCTCGGGTATATTTATAGACTTCCAAAGCAAACCCTATCGGCCGCCAGCTAGAAATCACTGGAACAGTCCAGAAAGGCCTGGAAAGTTGGCGACCATTTGGCGCCATGTCACCAAATTTGGCGACCAAAATAAGTAACCAAATAAGTCCCAATATTTCTCTCTGAAGATCTATACTTGTCTTGCGAGGATGCATTTTACTATTTCGTACAAGAAATTTGTCTGCACGAGGTGTTGTCTTATAGTTCGCGTCCACATTTACTCTTTGGAGAAAACTGTCCCAAACTTATTTTGCTGATAAATAATTCTGGAAACACTGAATTTTCCAACTCCAACTGCTGCAGCGATGTCCCTCACAGTCATAGAGGTATGCAGACTAAGGGTAACAACTCTAGTCCTTTTCCTGGGAGTGATATCAATTTTTTCATACTTGTGAGGATCAGACAACTCACACAATCGACCACTTCTTACAGCAGCTGAAACGCAACTAACGCGAAAATGCTCTACGAGCGACGATCACGTGGTCCAGCCAGTTTAGACTAGTCAAGGCCAACCTCCCTTCGTAGCAAAATGCAGTTGAAACCGGTTTCAGGCAGGAATGAATTTTATGAAAAATGAAGCTTGTCCCAATTATTTTGCACAGTACTGCAGCTTTCATAAGATTTCAAATCCAATCATTGAAGTTCATAAGCTTTGAGCTATATATAGCTTTCAAGTTCTTTTAACATAACTTTCGTATAGCACATAAAAAGAATAAAATATTAAGCAGGCACTTAAAGCTTTTTAAAAATATAAACAATTCGCCATTTCTAAAACTCGGGAATAAAGCACCAGTTGTTGAAGAAAAACAAATTTTTCCAAGCTGTATTAATTTTAAAGTCTGAAGAATTCATTTCACTTCACCATTTCACCCGTGTTTATTTATGTAATATCTTTGCTCGCGAAAACAGGAAAGGTAAATTTAAAACGGCCCAAGCATTTCCGTTTGTCTGGAGAAAAAAATTTCAAAATTGAAAAACTGGAAAGCGAAATTATCACCGCATAGTTTTCGGAGGCAATAAAAAATTTTATTGTCTTTCTTCGTACTATACGGCAAGATGAAATCAGGTGTTGTCAAAATATCTTTGAAAAGAGACGTTTTTCCACTTTTTTTTTCTAAAAAAAGGAAACGGATTTTCAACCCGGTGTAACGTTTTCAAACGTTATTAAAAGCTACATTCCTGTTGATAAAAGAAATATACGTAGACTTACTTTACATCTTAAAGTAGAAATAGGCTATAAATAAAGGTACGAAACAAATTTCTTGCTTTACGCAGCCCGTCAAAGTACCTTTCGCGTTTTATTAAATTCTTTTTTCCTTGTTTGGATATCTTTCTCGACGAAAGAGCAAAAATAATACATAAAAGTACATGCAAATGATTAAGTTGAAATGGATGGGATGGATTGGAAAATTGTATATTTTCCTGGAAAGTAAGACTTATGGTCTAATACACCTCTAAGACATTTGGTTATGTAATCGACACGACAAAACAATTCTTAAAAAATCTATAAAACAATACAATCTTTAAAAAGCTCGTTTCCAGTTTTAAAATAAGCACCAAGGTGTTATTGATTAAATTAACTATTTTATCGACCTCTGTTAAATGTCGCCAAAGCATTGCTATATTACACTGGTGTAAGAAATTAAGAGAATTTACAGACTTGGTCGATTATCTCTAGAACTACTGTACCGATTTTAATGAAATTTGATATGAACATACATTGATACAATACAAAACAAATGATCATTCAATAATTGTAGTACACACGTATGATCGTGCGTAACACTCGTTGGAGTTGGAAGGTATGAAACAGCGGTTGCAGAATAAACAAAAAAATGGGTTAATTCTTGGTGTTATTTTGCAGCAATCGGTTAATTTCAAATTGTAACAGTAAAAATGAGTAACCACCAACGTGTAGATGATGGAATGAGGTGGCGAATTGTGGGGAGGCTAGAAGCAGGCCAATCTCAAGTCCAAATTTGTAGAGAATTCAATTTAACGCCCAACGTCGTGTGTAACTTATGGAAACAGTTCCAGGTTACCGGATCCATCGAGAGAAAGACTGGGCAAGGCCGCCCAAGAGCCACGACGGCCAGAGAAGATCGCCATTTGTCGATTATAGCGAGGCGTAAAAGGAGTTCTACAGCTTCTCAACTCTCTCGTGACTTGTATGCAGCCACAGGAACCCGTGTATCATGGGTGACTGTTTCCAAAAGACTTCATAAGAGAGGGTTGTTTGCGTCCCGCTCACTTCTACGAACAGGAGAATCCGTTTATCATGGTGCAGAGAGCATAGAGATTGGACTATGGATCAATGGGTGACCATTCTCTTCACTGATGAGTCCCGGTTCAGCCTAAACACCGATTCTCGCCGTACGTTCATATGGAGAGAACCAGGGACCCGCTACGTACCCTCCAATGTCCACGAAATCGACCATTATGGCGGAGGAGGTTTAATGGTCTGGGCAGGCATCATGTTGGATGGCCGCACACCTCTCCATGTCTTTGAAAGAGGCACTGTGACTGGTGTGAGGTATGGGGATGAGGTCTTGGAGCCCTATGTTCGCCTTTTCAGGGTGCAGTTGGCCCTGAGTTCATTTTAATGGACGATAACGCGAGGCCACATAGAGCTCTTCTGGTCGCCGAATTTCTAGAGAGTGAGGATATTCGCCGGATGGATTGACCAGCCAGATATCCAGACCTGAACCCTATAGAGCATGTCTGAGACGCTCTGGGGAGGGCAATTGTAACTCCCCTCCGAGACCCTCCAGGGAATGAAAACAACGTTCCTGAACGAGTGGGACCAATTTCCACAAGAAATGATAAACTGCCTTATTTCAAGTATGAAATCATTTTTTATACCTTCCGATCCAACGAGTGTTACGCATTATCATGCGTGTGTATTAAAATTATTGAATGGTTATTTGTTTTGTATTGTAACAATGTATGTACATATCAAATTTCATTAAAATCGGTACAGTAGTTCTAGAGATAATCGACGAAGTCTGCAAATTCTCGTAATTTCTTAAACCAGTGTACTTGTTTCTTCCTCCTTCTATTAAACGTCACCAAGATATTGTTACACAGTATGTTTCTCTCTTCTTTTGTTAAACGTCTCCGAGGAATTGCTATAGTATACTGCTGGCCACCCAAATTGCAACACCAAGAAAGACAAGAGATATCACAACAAAATTTATTTTGTAGATAACATGTTGACCAAGTATCAAATGATTAAATTTATAGACTTATGTGAAGTGTGGTTCCTGCCAAAATCAGTAGCCAGAGTAGCCGCCATTGTTGGAGATCACCGCTGCCACACACCTCGGCATTGATTCAAAGAGACTTTGGATGAGTTTTTGGGGTACAGCAGACCAAGCAGCTTCCACACGTTGCCAAAGTTGATCTGCTGTGGCAACTGGGGATGGAATCTGGGTCAATCGTAGAGCAACCATGGACCACATGTTTTCTATCGGCGAAAGATCCGGAGAGCGAGGCAGCCAGGGAAGCAATTCAATCAGGCGATTGACGAAGAACCGTCGGACATTGCGTGCCACGTGTGGTCGCGCAATATCCTGTTGAAATATGGCTGTGGGCAAGCCCTGAAGGTAAGGAAGGACAACTGGCTCCAACACCTCGGAGATGTAGCGCTGGCTGTTTAAAGTACCGGCAATGCGTACTAGAAGTGTGCGAGAGTGATATCCAATACCGCCCCATACCATAATACCCGGTGCAGGACCAGTGTGGCGGTGCATAACGCAGCTGTTCAGCATCCTCTCTTCACGGTGTCTCCAGACACGAATGCGACCATCGTGGTGTTCTAGACAGAAGCGTGACTCGTCAGTAAAGACAATTTCATTCCATTCTGCCGTCCACATCCTTCTGTCATCACACCATTGGCGGCGGAGACGTCTGTGGTTCTGCGTCAAGGGTAGACAAAGCAATGGACGTCTTGCGGACAGACCACTCTGCTGTAAACGGCGTCGAATGGTACGCGGAGACACTGGATGATGCGTTACAGACTGCATGTGCTGTGTTATGGTTCGGGATGTGACTGAGCGATCCGTCACTGCCATGCGCACAATTTGCCTGTCATCAAGTGAAGTGGTGCGCTGAGGTGGATGCGATCCAACAGGCCGGTCCATCATACCCTCCTGCATCCAACGGTCACATATCCGCATTACAGTTGTATGGTTTCGTCCAACACGACTACGTGAAAGATAATCGACAATCTCGGTAGGCTACTATCCTTCCTCTGTCGAACTCGGATACTTGATCAAAAGATGATCGCTGTTTTCGACGAGGCATAATTTATCGTTTTTTTGAAAAAACCACAAGAAAAACACAATTGCCGAACTTGAAGTCGTCGAAATCTCCAAGCCTTAAATAACGCTTTGAAGTGGTGCCACAGGCGCGCGTGATGTGCGCCTGCACTGAAATTCTAATCATTTGCATATCTCACCTCCGCTAATGCATGTTGTAAATTTCATGTTATTTGCATGTTTCCTTCAGGGTGTTTCATTTACAGTGGCCAGCAGTGTACTTGTTTCTGTCTTTCTCTGTCAAACGTCGCCAAGACATTGCTATATTACTTATTTTTTTCCTTCCTCTATGAAATGTCTGGTTACAAACCCGTCGACCGGGTTTGTAACCAGTTGCGTCGTGTGCGTGGCTTCATTCAATTACATAGGTTACGACTCAACACGGACTGGTTTGTGATTCGAGTCAGTTATCAGTTTCTTTTGAGTTGCCCCGTGTGCAGACGGCCTAAGTCATGAAGATATCGGTTTAAAACGTTTTTAATCGTTTCTAAAACGAAACTGTTTGTGGGGTTATGCAAAACCACAATGGCTTGTAATTGGCTTACGGCAGGAAGAAGCAAATGACTTATGCAGACCTCAACCCCTGTGACTTCTGGCTATGGGGTCATCTCAAAAGCAATGTTTATGGTTATAATCTAAAGAATTTGGCGGAATTGAAAGATGCGACACACCGACGTGTCCGTGACATTCCTTCTGATATGCTACGAGCTACTGTTGAGGATGCAGTAATGCGATTTAACTCGATTTCGGAAAATGGTGGACGCCACATTGAACATGATTTGTAACACGTTTCAGAAACGATTAAACACATTTTAAGGGGATGGTGGACTTTCAAATTACCAAAAATCGAGCAAAAATTGGAATTTTTTGGGGGATGTATTAATATTTTAAAAACATGTAAATATTGGAATGAAATGCATTTAAAATATGTAGTGAAAAGTAAAATGAAAACTTGGTGGCTTTACAAAAGTTAGTATTAAAGGTAGGTGAAAAAACATGTTTTAAATGTATTTTTCTCAAAATGAGTAATTTCCAGATTTGCAAGTCTTTAAAATGCTCCTCGCGTCATAATTTTTGACAAAAGTTTATGAAATTTATAATAAAGACTCCTGTAATACATGAAAATAAAGTTATGTATCCATTTTGGGATTCGAGGTCATTAAGGTTATCAAAGTTTAATTTAAGTGTACAAAAGTACAAAAATTGCAAGAAAATTCAGAGTACAAGCGTAAAAATATTTCCTGAAAATTAATTATTCAACGAAAGTACAAAAAAATACATAACTCTGTTCAGAAAGTATTTATAAGCAATATAAATACTTCCCCCTTAATTTTAAATTAAAATTAAGGGGAAAAGTTTAAAATTGAGTCGAAAGGAGCATTTTAAAGAAGGGTAATTTAATTTCAATTTTTTAATTATAAAATATTTTTTTAAAAATATTTATAAAATTTTAGAAGGTGTTTAATATTGTTAGACTTTAATGAATATATAAGCAAAGTTTCATATCTCTGTGGCAAAAATTTCAAAAATCGCTGTGAAAGGTCCACCATCCCCTTAAACCGATGTCTTCATGTCTTATTTCGTTTAACAATATTGCATACAGCGCCATTTCCACCCTGATAGTGAGTTTTTGAATTTTTTTTTAAATTTTTTTTGGGCGGAAAAGAAATTCCCATGACCTCCTTTAAACTATTACCAAGTTTCATAACATTTGGTCCCGTAGTTTTCCTTTTATGACCAATAACCACCCTGTATTTATGTAAAATCTATACTAATATATAAAGAGAGAAAGCGGATTTTGTAAGTTTGTTTATATGTGGAGGGTAATCTCCGGAACCACTGCACCTATTTGAAAAATTGTTTCACTATTCGAAAGGTACATTATTCCAGATGGACATAGGCTATATATTATGTATATGTGATCAGTAGAATGAAAGTTAGGGGCCTAAATGTTGAGCTGATGCTTCACCTTTACAACTTTTCCTTTGTCAACCATAGTCAAGTAACCATAGCAACACATCAAACTACATTTTCATTTATTATCAGTAAAACATTTAATATTTTAAAGATTCAAGTGGAGGAGGTATTGATAAATACAAAATGGATTTTTGAAATTGGCAACGTTTAAGGGTTTATTGAAGAAAATTACATTTGGAACTACGATTTTATTGGACATTTAAGGTAAAAAAAAGATTAGCAATTTATTGGATATCAACTGGAAATTTATTGGTATAATATTACAGAACTTTATTTAACTTATAAACTTTATGTTTTTGAATTTATGTACAATTTTATGCACAATTTGCGTAAATCGAACTTGAATTATTGAACTTTAGATAATTGTTCAACCAGGATAAAGTCGGGACGGGCCGCTAGTGATTTATAAAACTAATAAACGTTTATATTTATTTTCCTTTTAGGAAAGATTTTTCATCTACGGTACATAGAAACAGAACTTGGTCTTCCAAAATCGCTGTTTCTCTATATATAAAGGAATAAAAATGGCTATCAAGAGTCATCAAATAAGCTTTAAATGATTTCGAAGGAACTAATAAACATACGTCTGACAACTGAAATATTAGTCCCAACTTTTCATGCATTTAAAGTAATTTGCTACGTACCTAATTTAACACTGAGTTAAAATCAAAGCAGATTTTCTTTTGAGAAAATAAAACTGATTCTCGATAAAAAAAGAAAATCATAAGACAAACATAAGAATATAAATAGAAAAGTGTAAATTAAGATACAGAAAGTTCATTTCCGCAGTAACAACAATTCCATACCAGTTTTTCGAATCACTCTTAGAAATCCTTCTTGTAACAATAATACAAAGTGACGTTGCAGAAATGATAAAGAATGCATCTTCCCTTACGTGAATTAATTCACATTTTCTTTTTCATTAACTATATAGTATTTCTTCTTCGGAGATAATAAATTTCTGTTTCGAACGGAATCCTTTATAAAAAAAATTGAAATTTGCTTAATGAAATATGGAAATCGACTCGTATGAGAAAAATGCGCCTTCCTTTTTCACCAAAAATAAATAAACGACATGTCTTCTCAATTCAAATACGTTTCATCTAACATTCGATTTTAATCAAGCATTGTAGAAGAGATTACATAGATCAATTTTCAGTTCAAAAATTGTTCCCAGGTCTTTGCTAAAGGTAAATCAAATAAGTTCAGCAGATAATGTCTAGTGTATCTATTGTGTTGAACACACCTGAGCCTACAACATTGGGCTAAAATATAAACAAATATCATTGCAACATAAAAGGAAATTTCAATGTAGACAATAACCCATCAGGCTAAAATGCAAGGTTTTAATCCGGATCTACCAACTGGGGTCAAAATTTTGGCCAAGTGGTTAATCTGACCCTACAATCTTTGGTTCAAAATTAAACAAATATTGTTGCATCTTAAAGGAAATTTCAATGTAGACAATAACCTATCAGGCTAAAATGCAAGGTTTTAATCCGGTCCAGCAACTGGGGTCAAAATTTTCACTAAGTGGTAAATCTGATCTACAATCTTGTGTTAAAAAATAAACAAATATTATTGCACCTTAAAAGGGTATTTCAATGCAGACATATAACCCATCAGGCTAAAATCCAAGTTTATAATTCGGTCCGCCAACTGGGGTAAAAAATTTCGCCAAATGGTAAGTCTGGCCCTACATCTTTGGTTCAAAAATAAACAAATGTTATTGCACCTTAAAAGGAATTTTCAATGTAGACAATAACCCATCAGGCTAAAATGCAAGATTTTAATCTGGTCCACCAACAGGGATCGAAAATTCCACCATGTAGAGGACTACTGGTAAATCTGACATTAAAATCTTTGGTTCAAAAATAAACAAATATTATTGCACCTTAAAAGGAAGTTTCATTATAGGCAATAAATAACCCATCAGGCTAAAATCCAAGTTTATAATAATCCGGTCCTCCAACTGGGGTAAAAAATTTCGCCAACTGGTAGACGAGTGGTAAATCTGATCCTACAATCTTTGGTTCAAAAATAAACAAATATTGTTGCATCTTAAAAGTAAATTTCTATGTAGACAATAACCCATCATACTAAAATGCAACATTTTAATCTGGTCCACCAACTGGGATCGAAAATTCCGCAATGTAGAAAACTAGTGGTAAATCTGATACTAAAATCTTTGGTTCAAAAATAAACAAATATTACTGCACTTTAAAAGGAAATTTCACTACAGACATTAACACATCAGGCTAAAATCCAAGTTTATAACCTGTTCCGCAAACAAGGGTAAAAAATTTCGCCAAGTGGTAGACGAGACAGTCTTAACATCGCCATTTTTTCCCTCATGGCGGTTACTACGGCAAGATGAAACAGTGACAAAGGTATTCTCATACCGTAAGTTTTTGCGAGGTTGGGAAACAACACGGGGGCTCAGAAGTCAGCCTGGATATTTAAGATCTCTATTGTAAATTATGACGTCTCCTCGCCCCTGAATTTGTCTTCTAAATTTAAGGTATGGTTAAAAAAGTATAAATTTTCCTTTACATTTATCCATGAACTCTACTACGTTATAGTAATATTTTTTGTAATTATTATTTTTTTCCCTTTTTAATTCATCAGCAAACGTCGTTATATCGCTGTTTGACAGTATTTTACATTTAAACTAATTTAAGTATTTTTTGTCTTATTTCTCAGGGTTACCACACCTTAGTGACTGTGTGATTCCGTTTTACGCTTTGGCACCAGTTTTGAAAAATCTCGCCAAAGTGGATCATCTTCTACAGTTGAACCCTACTGGTTTTCCAACTAAACGTTAGACATCATCTATATACACTGAAGTGCCACTGAATTAGGGATACCTACCTAGTAACGAGTTGGGCCTCCTCTTGCCTTGATAACGGCTGCCACACGACGAGGCATAGATTCAACAAGTTTCTGGAAACGTTCTACGGGAATGGCTTGCCAAATATTGGCTAAAACTGTCCATAATTCAGTAAAGTTCTTTGGTGCTGTGTGATGGCCTTTCACGCCTTGTTCCAAAACATCCCAAAGATGCTCAATAGGATTTATGTCTGGACTTCTAGTTGGCCAATTCATGACAGAGAACTCAGAGGAATGCTCATCCAACCAGCCAGTAGCCAACCGGGACTTCTGAGAGGTACAGTTGTCTTGCTGGAAAACTCCATTACCGTGCGGATAACAGAACAGCATAAACGGATGGAGGTGATCACCCAGCAACTCTACGTGGCGAATTGCATTGAGGGAGGTTGGTACACGCACCATAGATCGCAAACTGTGCCACGAAAAAACACCCCAGACCATGATTGAGCCACCATGCCCTTGTACAGTTCCAGCCAGACATGCAGGATCCATGGCTTCATGAGCCTGACGCCATATTCTCAGCCTCCCGTTGGCGTTAAGTAGTCGGAATCGAGACTCATCACTCCATGCTACTCGTTTCCTGTCCTCTACACTCCAGTCTCTGTGCTCTCTTGCCCAGGAAAGACGTGCAGCCCGATGGCGAGTATAGAGCAATGGTACTCTCGTATGTCGACGGCTCCCGAAACCCATACGGTGAAGCGAGCGTTGCGCAGTCCGTTTACTGACTGTACGACTGGCACCGTCATTAAACTGGGTGGTAATTTGAGCTAATGTTTGGCTTCGCTGGCTACGTACAATACGCCTGAGCCGTCTCTCACCACGCACTGTCAAGGCTAATTGTCCTTTTCAGTTTGCCCGATCGCTAGTTTATTTTTCCACCATCCATGTATTCTTGGTATACTCTTGACACTGTCGACCTTGAAAATCCTAGCTGTCTGACGATTTCGGAAATTGAATGGCCCATGCGTCGCGCACCTACGATTTGTCCGCGATCGAAGACGCGACAAATCGTAGGTGCAAAAATCAGGCAGTTTACCCATACTGGCAATTCCAACAACTAATTCAGAACAACCACAGTACGCGCTATATATGCAGTTACCACAGCGCCCTGACTTGCGCATACATGATGCGCAGTGCTACACAATTTGCATAGGCTTTGCTATCCCTAATTCAGTGGAACTTCAGTGTATATAAAAGAGAAAGTTTATTTGTTTGTCCTTTATACGTTCCCGAACGGTTCATCCGATTGAGATGAAATTTGTTTAGATGTTGTTCTCACTTCTCGCGGGAAATCACGGGGGGGGGGGGGGGGGTAAGACACCCCTAGCACCCCTAGGGGGGCAGGGGGCATATATAAAAATATTCGAAAACGACTAATATTAGTAGCGAATCCATAGTTTTCGGAGTCACTGAGATTAATAATGACACTTCCGACGCCGTTTAAGAGCAAGTTCAGCCCCCATCAGCACTGGGGGGGAGGCGAGGTGGGGAAAGAAGGGGTGAATATAAAATGCCCAAAATGACCGAGAGTAGTGTCGAATCTGTAGTTTTCGGGGTCGCTGTGATGAATACGGATACTCCCGAGGCCGTTTAAGTGAAAGTTCAGCCACCCTCAGCATTGGGGGGCAGGCAGGGGGGAAAGAAATAGTGAATATAAAATGTCTAAAATGGCCGAGAATTGTGTCAAAATCATAGTTTTAGGGGTCAATGATATGAATAGGGACACTCACGATGCCGTTTAAGTGAGAGTTCAGCCCTCCCCCCAGCATGGGGGGGTAGGCGGGGGGAAAGAAAGGGTGAATATAAAATGTCCAAAATGACCGAGAGTACTGTCGAACCCGTACTTTTCGGGGTCACTGAGATGAGGGACAGTCCCGACACTCCCAATTCCGTTTAAGTGAGGGTTCAGCCCCCCCCCCCTCAGCATTGGGGAGGATGCGGGTGGGGGGGGAAGAAAGTGTGAATATAAAATGTCCAAAATGACCGAGAATAGTGTCGAATCCGCACTTTTCGCGGTCGCTGAGATGAATAGGGACACTCCCGATGCCGTTTAAGTGAAAGTTCAGCCCTCCTCAGTATTGGGGGTGGAGGCGGGGGGGGAGAAAGGGTGAATATAAAATGTCCAAAATGACCGAGAGTAGTGTCGAATCCATAGTTTTGGAGTCACTGAGGGGGAATATAGGAAATTAAAAATGTTGTTTATAATCAAGTTTTGAGTTAAATTAATAATAGAGTGAATTTGTAATTTTACTTTATCATCTGTATACTGTGTTTACTTTTAAATACCTGTAAATTAAATTACTTAAATTTTACAGTATATGTAGAATCCATTCCTTTTCCTATGTAATAAAAAAATTGAGATAAAAAATACCCGGGCATTGCTAGGCAAACACCTAGTATCTATATATATAAAACAGTTCCGTAACTGACTGACTGACAGATAACGCACAGACCAAACCGCTGGACCTAATGGGTTGAAATTTTGCATGTCGATTCTTCTTATAGTGTAGGGGTGCAGTAAGATAGATTTTTCAAAAATTCTTCTTAGATTTTTTTAAGTTAAATTTTTAAGCTGTTTATGTAACATTCTTTAGAGTTTCAATTTAAAATAATAATTTCAGGGTTATAAAATTTATATCACGAGAAAGATCACAAAAATTCCTTTAAAATGAAATCTTTTTCTAATCTTTATCCCGATATTCTGATTTTTGGTGAATTTTTAAGATTAATTTTTAGAATTTAATTTATTAAATGCAAATCACGTGGTTTGTTTCCTTTTTGTGATACTTTAAATTAATTTTTCGTCGCGTGCATAACAACGAAATAATTTGACAAAAAAATATTTTTTTTCTTTCTAATGCGGCAGACAATTGGACATTATCCAAAAAAATATTAAAATACAGTAAAAGAAATGTTCCTGAAACTGTACTATATTAACTGTACTATATTCTTTAGTATGTTCTATTAGATTTAATTTCAATATTTTCTTCTACATTATTTTGTCTATAAAAATATCCGTTACGGATATTACAGATCCGTTACGGATAATTTTCTTATAAATATTTTTTTTGGCATTAATTGCATACATTGACCGTTGCATTTATTATAAACTTTTTTTTTGGCATTAACTGCATACATTGACAATTGTATGTAATTTGAATGTACTCCGTAGCGAAGCCCGAGTATTCAGCTACTATTATCTATAAAGAGAGAGAGAGGGAGAGATGTAAATATTATTTTTTTCTACTCAACATAATGTCTATATTGTTTATTCGATGTCATTGAGCGTTGTATTTCAATGTGACATTTTGGCGATATTTTCCTGGATTTTCTTAAACTTGGCGACAAGTATGGAAAACTTGACGACGCGGTTGATGATATTTAACGATATTTCGGGAAGCCGGAGAAAAATCAGATTTCACCTAAGTGGCGTGGTTGTCGAGTTCTTGAAGTTTCCTTTTCTAGAACAATCGACTTTGTCGCCGTGGGTATATAAGGATGTCCATCTCGGCTCCTTAAATTTAGATTCATTCTTTTTAATGATGGATATCGACAGCTCTGCTTGAGATGCGAGGCCTATAATTGTGCCTCTGTGTATTTTTTCATATCTGAAGTCTTTTGTTAAACTTCGCTGTAGTCCTTAATCTATATATATAAAACAGTTCCGTAACTGACTGACTCACTGACATACAAAGCAGAAACCAAACCGCTGGACCTAAAGGGCTGAAATTTTGCATGGCGGTTCTTCTTATAGTATTCAGCTATAGGGGTGCACTAACAAAGATTTTTGAAAAATTCTTCTTAGATTTTTTTTAAATTAAATTTTTAAGCTGTTTTAGTAACTTTTTTTAAGTTTGGATTTAAAATAATAATTTGAGGGTTATGAAGTTTATATCACGAGAAAGATCATAAAAATTCCTTTAAAATGAAATCTTTTACGAATCTTTACCTCCCTTTTCTGATTTTTGGTGAATTTTTAAAGATTAAATTTTTGAATTTAATTTATTAATTGCTGATCACGTGATTTCTTTTTCTGGTACTTTAAATTAATTTATCGTCATGTACATAACAATGAAATAGACAAAAAATATTTTTTCGATTGCTAATGCGACAGACGATTGGACATTGTCCAAAAAAATATTAAAATACAGTAAACGATATGTTCCTTAAACTGTACTATATTAACTGTACTATATTCTTTAGTATGTTCTATTAGATTTAATTTGAATATTTTCTTCTACATTATTTTGTCTATAAAAATATCTCTTACAATTTTTTATAAATATATTTTTTCGTTTTTTTATACATCAATTTTATACATTGGTTGTCGTATTTATTATACATAGATACATATATATATATTTATTTATTTTGGCATTAATCGCATACATTGACCGTTGCATTTAATTTGAATGTACTCTGTAGCGAAGTGCGTGTTTTCAGCTAGTTTTAGTATATTTATAATCTGCGCAAGCTTTAAGCACTTTTTTTCAAAAATTTAAAATATTGATTAAATACGTGTATTTTTTGTTTGAATGTGATATAAAATGGCGAAAAAGAATATAATTTTGGTAAAAATTTCATAAAACATTTCAAAATATAGGGAATTTTTTATAAATTTTTAGTACAATTTAGTGCTTACACCAGAGACCCTACATTTAATTGAACTCAATGTATTTTAATTTGTTTTATACAATATACTACTGTGACAACTGTGATCTGAAGTAAGTCAAGTTTTATAATATTTGAAAAAATCCCTGGAATATAGCAAAAAAGTAAAAAAAAAAACACAGATTTTTTAAAAAAAACTATTCTTTTTATAATTGCAGGTACCTGTAGAATGACTGATTTAGCACATATAGCTTAGCTTTTAGGTCAAAACACAGTAAGTAATATATAAAACACTATTGCAATATTTCATCGAAATATATCGAAAACTTTTTAATTGATTAGCTTTATCGTTTAAAAAAAGAAAATTAATAATTAAAAGATAAAATGAACTTTTTATATACCATGTTTTTAAATTTTCTGTTGAATCATACAACTTGACAATTCCATGTATTAATAAATGCTTTTTTAAAATTTTTTTGATGAATTATCCCATCAACTTGAAAGAAAATGAAGTTAATTGGAAGTTAACTTGCGTTTAAATTTTCGTTCACGTCCCGGCTGATAGAGGGCTGCACCAGCCTACAAAACAAAATTAACTGAAAAAAAATTCAATACTGCTTAAAGATGGCTAAAAGTATTAAAATAATGCATTGTCATCGTGTTCTGAGCTATTCTAAAAGTTTCAAATCTCTAGCTAGTCGGGAAGTTAGTTAAAAATCGATTGCAAGATTTGTACTGGACAAACACACACACAAACACACACACAAACAAACAAACTATATATATATATACAGGATACAATATATATATATATATATAAACAGGAACAAACAATATATATATATATATATATATATATATATACAGGATGGTCATAAAAAAAAACTTTGCCGATATATGGACCTCTAGCGGCTGTTCCGTTCAACCGATCGAGATGAGATTTCAGATATAGTTATTCAGAGGTATGAACTCGGGATTCTGTGAACGGCAACCAAGTGGCGCTCACGGTTATGGTTATAGGTAAAGAAACTCAAAATTTTCAAATGGCAACGCCCACTTATTCTAGTCGCAAAATTCACAGCTCATGCGAAAACCCTAAAGAGAATTGGAACGATGCGTGTATCACAAAAAAAAAACGGAAGGGGTTATGCACACACAAAAAACAGTTCTGCGAACGGCTAACAAAAACACGATGGGGGCGCATGGAGGAAATTTGCATATGACAGAGGCAAGACACCAATCACTGATGACAAAACATATCGGACAGCAGAAAACTTTTATTTGCATTACTCCTTTTCCACATGGGTGCAATCACAGGCCGTTCGCAGAGCTGTTTTTTGTGCGTGCATAACGCGTCCGTTTTTTGTGATACACGCACACCGTTCCAACGCTCTTTAGGGTTTCCGCATGCGCTGAACATTTTGCGACGGAAAAAAGTGGGCGTTGCCATTTGAAAATTTCGAGTTTCTGTACGTATAACCCTAACCGTGAGCGCCAATTTGTTGTCGTTTTCAGAATCCCGAGCTCATACCTCTGAATAACTATATCTGAAATCTCATCTCGATCGGTTGACCGGAACAGCCGCTAGAGGTACATATATAGGCAAGGTTATATATATATATATATATATATATATATATATATATATATATATATATATATATATATATATATATATACATATATATGGGTGTAATGCTAAGAGCGTAATCTATAATTAACTGAATTTAATTGGGTGAAAATTACGCAAATCAGCGTTAAAAGGTAATTTACTATTAGAAATTCACTATCTATTAATATTGGAGTACACTTCCTATCTGTCGGTTTAATAGAGTCCTTGAACTCGACCAGCGATTACATCAGAAAAAATACATGTGGAAAGTCACGTGATGGCTGACTCACCAAATCACAAGTTGCTGACTAACGCCCGCGCTTTTGCATAAGTGCTTTTAAAGAACAAGGATGGATAAGATTTTATTTTCAGACAGGCAAGACGCGCGTGTCGTGGGGAGAAAGAGATGATAGGAACTTGGCGTGGGTTGACTTGATTTTTAACGTGTGTATTAAAGAAAGTCTTTAATTGTTATTTAAGTCGTAGTTATTTGCCTCAGGCCTTAATGTTGACTACCTCTTAGATTAATTAATTAGATAAACGTTACGTGGTGGAAGCACCGTCTTATATATATATATATATATATATATATATATATATATATGTAATGAAAAATAACAATAGTAATGGTTGTAGCCGGGCACATAACATGACCGTTGAAATCATCAGTTTTGTAGTCGTAGCTAAGGCAAATGGAAACTGTGGCGGGGCGAAGCAATGGCCGGGATCTTCAAACATTTTGTATCCATAACGTGCAATCGAAGTCGCGAGTGGCGAGGTAAAATGAGAGGCCAATAAACATCTCGGAACACATCAGGAAAAAGGCAGTTGGTTCATACAAAGTCTTTATTTTCCGAAACTGTTTCGTAGAACATCAACTAAATTTACTCGAACACATCGCGCGACGCTGGCCGGGACGGGGACGCGGCCCCGCCCGTACAAATTTGCCAGGAGCGAAAACTACATGTTTTCTGGCCGTGAGCAGACACCCAAAAAAACTGCTCTCCGAGTTATACTGGAACTTATATAAACTTTTTGAGCGTCTTGCCATGTGATCACAAGTCTGTAGCCATTGGCTGAAACTATGACTCTGATGTCAGAGGTGACGTATTATTATTACGTAAAGATGCGCTAGAAATTATATTTTTTGAGGGGACGCTGCCCATGCTTTGTTCTTGGAATCAGAAGCGAAAATAGCTCAATCGCGACAACGCCCAAGGCAATTTAGAATTTGAATTGAATATAGGGGTTTTTATGTTATATATATATATATATATATATATATATATATATATATATATATATATATATATATATATATTATATATATATGTATATATATATATATGTATATATATATATATATATATATATATATATATATATATAATATATATATATATATATATATATATATAAACTTTATGGGACATATTAATTTCTTCATTATAACCACGTTCATCGTCTAAAAGGTTGTTTTCAACATGTAGCTTTCAATGTTTAGAGATTGTACCAAACTTAAACCAACATTTATTTACGCTTCGTTTGGTTGGATTCGCTCTTCAGGAAACATCATTATTTAACCCTTTCACCGGCTCAATTCGAAACTCTAATTCACCTATCCTGGCTTCTGAAACTTGTATAGTTCTACCCTTCAAGCGGCCCGATTCCCTGGAAAAAAGTTTGTTTTCACTGCCAAGTACTTCTTCCCCCCCCCCTTTTGCTTGTCACCGCAACCCTCATTTTCCACCCCGCTAGTGTCCACAAATTTGTTCCCCCAGCGAGAAAGCGGAATTTTTCTAGGAAACAGTACGGGTGTGTGTGTGGCTTATTCCACCCGCTCTAGCCCTAGGCTAGACCAGAGGAAAAACAGCTTCTGAGGGTCATTGAGAGCAGATTATAAGAGATTTCCGTTCCTTCGAAAGACTCCTCCGTGACTTCGTATCGGCTGATGATAACGTTAAAATGCTATGAAAATTTGGCAAAAATATTATATTCAATTTCTTTCAAACTTCAGATATTTTCAAAACAAAGCATTCGAAAATATAAATTAAACATTAAATATTTCAGATTTTAAACCATCTTTTATAATTTTAAGTTCATAAAAAATTCTAGAGAATTCCATTAAATATTTCATCTCACTAGCATAATATTTTTCACACGTTTTCCCATAACATTTCCATGATATGCGAATGCCTGATAATAATCATCTCCTACTTCAAGATATTTATATTTTGTGCACAACGCCATACAAACTTAATTCTTAACCCATTCTAAACAAAAAGAAAATCAATCATATTGACGTGGTATACTAATTTTATTACCTCATTGATTTCAGGAACCAAAAATTTAAACTTCAATAATTACCATTTTGTTACACAGAAGATACATTTTAACAGTCGTAAAAATATTTACACATTCTGAAACACTGCAAGTGGTTAAAAAATATTATAAGTGTAAATTTTTTATAATTAAAACATAATAATACACAAATTATTTAAATGTGTCATGTTACAATCACATTGTTTTATCCTATGAATTTTATATTTCGTTGTTAAACGAATTACACTCACACAAAACGATAAAAAAAATATTGCAGTTCACACACAGAATTACTTATTTTTTCGTATATGTAATGAAATTTTGGAAAAAAGAATTATTTTAACAACCCAAAATTAGATAATATTAAATTTTAGAATTAAGATTAGAACATAATATTCCATTTTTGGCATGATCTCAAGGTTAGTACAAAAAGTGACACACAGTACCCAAAATGACTGCTCAAAGGTTATGCTTGAATATATATATGGTTTATTTACACTACTATACATTTTATATACAATAACACTTTCAAAAAAAAAAGAATTCATAAAACTTTCTTCAAATTATTTAATCCTATTCTAATTTCCTTCAAGTTAATCATTCAATGCAATTTTTCTAGATATTCACCAATGTTAACCTAAACTATCACAATTAATTTCAACAATAAATATTTGCTAATAGATACACACATCATTGATAATCAATTCCAGCATATTTTGCCATAATTTTAAATAGATGCATCCATTCTGTCCACACCACCCATTGTATGGTTGCAATCCAGAACTGGTACGGGTTTTTTATAAGTTTTCCCATGTTTTGCTATATTTTGCATTTCTGTGGAATGGATCGTGCTTAAACTGGCAACAGATCTTTTATCATGCCACTTCATTATCAAAGTTTTCCCCCGTTGATAAGCAATCAGCTCACCCTATTTCATTTTCTTATTTTTGATTGATTTGCGAATTAATAACAATTTTGGAACAACATCCAAAATTAATTTTTATAATATTTATATTGCAGCCGAAAAATTTTGTTGATGAATGAATATTCATGCTTAATTTATGACTTGCCAATTTTCATGGTTTTCATGCAGAAAACCAAATTTTTGAAATATCAGAATTAAAAATTTAGTATTTTCTCGCAACACACATATTGGATTTGAGTTCAATTGAATGCACTATTTAGACGCTATTGCACATACGTACATACACAAGTTTATAGTTAAATACACAATTTTACAAATCAGTTTTGTTTTAATCATATTCTTTTTGTGTCTATGAAAATACATCTTTTTTTTAACTGCAATTTTAAGATTGTATCGGTCATATCAATGTCCTAGTTAAATGCTGTAATAAAGAAATTCCGATAATTTGGTTGTTTAGAGAGCTTAGGTCAATTTTTAGTACTCGAAGACTAATTTGACCGGGACTTACTGCTTAATGTCGATACAGATGAATACAAACATTCATATAGAAAAGGGACTCGAACCTGCGAACTCCAGCACCGTAAGGTTCACCCGGAAAATTATGTTTTCATTAATTTGCTTCCGACCATTATCAAAAATCAATGAAATTTTAAGGAAACAGCTACGGGGTCCGAAAATCCTCTCACTGCGAAGTCGGCTACGCAAGAGAGGGGTACGAAATCAGGAGAAAATTCCCATCTCATGAGGATGATCAAAATTGTGGAGATAACCTCGAATGTGACGCTCTAAACGCCTTACACCTAATAATTTGGGTAGGTAGTTCATCGTGAGTTTAAAAAAAAAAGAAACACCTAAGAATTTCTCACCAATCCCTCCAACCCATTAATTTACAGATTAAAACAAGATGTCAGAAGACCGAGATGAAGAACTAAACAATATTTTGTTACACGAGGGTTAATTAGATAGACTGGAACCTACTTTTAAAGCCGATTACGAAAGGCGGGAATCATCCATGCCAGAAGAAGGATTCGGGACCGAAAGACAGAGCCCTACCATTCAGCCATTTCCCAGTATGAAGCACTGTACAACATCAAATAACTTTTCAAACTTGTATGGAAAGTAATAAAATAATAATTGAAAAGTTTGAAATGTAGCCAAATTGATAAAATAAAATAAAATATGTTTAGACATTATTTTAGTTATTAAAATCGTTATTTTAGTTATAAAAGTTATTAAAAGACGATTAATTAAATTTAAATATACATAATTTAAATATACAGTACATGAATTAAATCCTGATTTAAATTAGGATTTAAATCACTTGATTTTTTTAAAAAATCATTGATTTAAATCAAAATTACTTATGTATATATTTTTACATTATGTTTCATTCAAATGTAATTTTATTAGCTATAATGGCTTTATCTAGATTGTAAAGTAAAAGATAAAGTAGGAGGGAACTTCTATCATTGCAATATCATATTTTATCTATCACTGCGATTAGTAAGTGTTTTGTTGACATAGGATAAAAAAAATCATGGTGTCATGTATTTAATATATAATTTATCATATGTAAATACTAATAGTGCAATGAAAACTTTATCATTAATCGTAATAATAATTTAATCATAATTTAAATTATTGCCTTTGAAATTTTTAACTTGTTAATGTTTAAAAAAATAAAAATTCGCGAATCTCCCAGATTATGATCCTAGGGAAATTCATAAGCGCCCTGTTCTTGTGGCCTTACAACAGCCAGATAGCTATTCCACAACCTCCATTCTTGACCTTCCTTCTTGGAAACTGATGCAATTACCGAACATCTGACTTTTCGGGAAAGTCGATATGCAACCCCCCCCCCTCCAACGTACCAACGTCGCTCTATTCAGACCCCCATCCCGTGAATGCGTCAGAATCGGAGATGTACATGTAGGGGTCTTCATTCCCCAATTTCGGACAATTCGAGGTTGTAAATCAAGCACCTTTTATGGTTCCGAAAACGGGGGAAAAACTCCGTGCAGTGCTGGAAAAATAACCTGCGCCTGCTCAGGGGTACGTCACTGCCCGAATGAGACGGCTAAGGTCGGACGTAATATTTCGTCACTGCCCGGATGAGACAGTCAGGGCTCGACGTAATATTTCGTCACTGCCGTTGAAAGGGTTATTTATCATACATGAATTTATTCATTTAATACCTTTGATTCTATCTTCCGTTATTTTTGCAGTACTTGTTAAATCTTAAAATATTAAATGGTAGAAACTGAATTCAAAACAATTTGAACGTTTCCAATGAGAAGCGTATGAAAATAAATTACACAAAATAAAAAGAATTTTAAATTGAAAAACCGGCGAACGCGAAAACAACCACCGTATGATTTTTGGGAGGTAATAAATATTTTTTTTTTTACCCGACTCCTTGCGAGAATGCAGGGTAAAAAAAAGTCTCGAACGCGTGCCGAAATATCTTTCGGGAGCAAGGTATTTGTTTTGGTTTTAGTGAATAGAGAAAAATATTTGCAGTCCGTTGAGACGTTTCCTCAAAATTTTATTAAAAACCGGGAATCCAGCCTGTAAGGAAAGGAAAAAAATGCAAGACAAAATGGGGTTTAATACCTCAAATCAGAAATAAATGTAAACAAAATAAACGAGAGTAGCTTTTTTTCCTGCAATTCATTATTATGCAATATGCGAGGAAAGACGTAATGATACTTTAGTTAAAAATAGCTTCAAATAATATAAAAGGAGGAATCTTCATTTTGTTTTCGTGCAATTTTATGAATATTCACTAGAGCAAACTGATACTGATACTCGAGTTAGAAATTAATGTAAATAATAAAAGAAATTAAGTTATTTTGTTACACGCAAGTTTATAAATATTCTCTTTGGCAAACTGATACTGATTCTCAATTTAGAAATTAACGTAAATAATAAAAGAAATGAATTTCTTTTTGTTACACGCAAGTTTATAAATATTCACTATAGATAACTGATACTGATACTCCAGTTAGAAATTAATGTAAATAATAAGAGAAATTAAGTTATTTTTGTTAAAGTTAAATTTATAAAAATTCACTACAGCAAACTGATACTGATACTCAAGCTAGAAAGTAATGTAACCAATAGAAGAATTGAAATTCTTCTTGTTACACGCAAATTTATATATATGCTCTATGAAAGCAAACTTACACTGATACTCAATTAAAAATTACTGTAAACAATGGAAGAATTTCGTTTTGTTACTTGCAATTTTATGAACATTCACTATAGCAAACTGATACTGATACTCGAGTTAAAAATTAATGTAAATAATAAGAGAAATTAAGTTATTTTTGTTACAGGCAAAATTATAAATATTCACTATGGCAAACTGATACTGATACTCCAGTTAGAAATTAATCTAAATAATAAAAGAAATTAAGTTATTTTGATACACGCAAGTTTATAAATATTCACTATAGCAAATTGATACTGATACTCAAGTCAGAAATTAATGTGAATAAAAGAAATTAAGTTTTTATTGTTACACGCAAGTTTATAATTATTTACCATAGAAAACTGATACTGATACTCAAATTAGAAATTAATGTAAATAATAAGAGAAATTACGTTCTTTTTGTTACACGCAAGTTTATAAATATTCTTTATGGCAAACTGATACTGATACTGATACTGAAGTTAGAGATGAATGTAAATAATAAAAAAATGAAGTTCTTTTGTTACACGCAAGTTTATAAATATCCACTATAGCAAATTGATACTGATACTCGAGTTAGAAATTAATGTAAATATTAAAAGAAATTAAGTTCTTTTGTTACACGCAAATTTATAAATATGCACTATAAAAGCAAACTTTCACTGATACTCAATTTAAAAATTACTGTAAATAAAGGAAGAATTTCGTTTTGTTACTTTCAATTTTTTTAACATTCACTATAGCAAACTGATAATGATACTTGAGTTAGAAATTAATGTAAATAATAAGAGAAATTAAGTTCTTTTTGTTACACGCAAATTTATAAATATGCACTATGAAAGCATACTTACACTGATACTCAATTTTGTAAATATAGGATGAACTTCTTTTTATGAGATTAAAGTTTATAAATAAATTATATGAAAGCAAACTGCTACTGATACTAAAGTTAGAAATCGCTGTAAATAATAAGGGAAGGATTTTATTTTAGTTATATGCAATTTTTAAATATGCTGTATAAAAGCAAACTCATATTGATACTCGTTAGAAATTACTGTAAATAATAAAGGAAGAAATTTCATTTTTTACATGCAAGTTCAGGAATATGTACAATGAAAGAAAACATATGCTAATACTCATGTTAGAAATTACTGTAAACAATAAAGGAAGAACTTTTTTTCCTTCGCATGCAGGTTTATAAATCTGCATAATGAAAACAAAACCATATTGATACTCATGTTAAAAATGACTGTAAAAATAAAGGAGGAAATTTTTTTTGTTACATGGAAGTTCATAAATATGCACTATTAAAGCAAAATGATGGTGATTCTCAAGATAAAAACTATGTATCAGTATCAGTTAAATGCAGGAAAAAATTTCTTTTGTTACATGCAATTTCATAAGTAGGCTCTATGAAAGTAAACTGATACTGATACAGTCGAACCCTGGTATAGCGAACCCGGTATATACCGAACTCACGGATGTAACGAACGAAAATTTTGGTCCCGCCATTTTCCTATTATACGTGATTTAATTAGTATTATGTCAGTTTAATGTAATCGATTTTAGTCGATTTAATTCATTACTGATCATTTTTAATAGATTTTATGTTATTTTTTAATATTTCATTATTGAATACACATTGCAACTAATGAGTTATACATTTTGTGAACTCTAGCATTATTCTTAACGGTTCGGATATAGCGAACCACCGGATAAAGCGAGCAAAATCTTTGGTCCCTTGAAGTTCGTTATAACGGGGTTCGACTGTACTCAAGTTAGAACTTATTGAAAATTATAGAGGAAGAAATTTCTTTTCGTTACAGCAGTTTATAAATATGCACTATTGAAAGCAAACTGATACCGATACTCAAGTTAGAAATTACTGTTAATAATAAAGGAAGAAAGTGCAAATATAATAAATAGATTAATGTATTTCTTCAAACAACTAAGAAACCATGCTGTAAGAAAGTGAATACTCAGGGAATTCTCGGGCTAAGAATTTACAGTAAATATTTACAAACGGAAAAAGTTTCGTTATATTTTGCCCATAAATTAGGGATTTGCCCATAATAAAGGAAGAAAGTGCAAATATAATAAATAGATCAATGTATTTCTTCAAACAACTAAGAAACCATGCTGTAAGAAAATGAATACTCAGGGAATTCTCGGGCTAAGAATTTACAGTAAATATTTACAAACGGAACAAGTTTCGTTATATTTTGCCCATAAATTAGGGATTTGCCCATAATAAAGGAAGAAAGTGCAAATATAATAAATAGATCAATGTATTTCTTCAAACAACTAAGAAACTATGCTGTAAGAAAATGAATACTCAGGGAATTCTCGGGCTAAGAATTTACAGTAAATATTTACAAACGGAAAAAGTTTCGTTATATTTTGCCCATAAATTAGTCATCAATATGCAATCAAATATCTTACAATATTAATATTATTAATCAATATTTTAATAGCTATTATTCTTAATACAATCACCAGTTTTCACTAAAAGGCCTTGCACAGCAATGTCACATCTAGAACGTCAATAACTAATGAAATATTATTCGTTAAAATCTACAAATTGGAGCCGATTCTTAATTATAGATAATTTACAAATCACGTTTTTTTTTTATCCCTTTACAAGAAACCAACCATTTCGTGGTGTACAATGTCGAAAGTCAAAGTGCCTCCGGCATTTGTCAAAAAAATTAATCCAGAGCAAATTTCTACATTTAAAGTCTTGGTTTTGAATTCATCTTTCGTCTTTTCTGCATTAATTAGAACGCTTTCGTCTTTTTCACGTTAATTAGTATGCGATATACAATCAAATGTATTGTAATATTAATATTCTTGCAATATTATTTTCGTCTTTTCTGCATTAATTAGTACGCTTTCATCTTTTCTGCGTTATTTAGTACGCAATATGCAATCAAATATCTTGCAATATTAATATTAGTAATAAATATTTTTAATAGTTATTATTCTTAATACAATCACCAGCTTTCAGTAAAAGACCTTGCACAGCAATCTCACATCTAGAACATCAACAATTGTTGAAATATTATTCATCAAAATCTACAAATTGGAGCCAATTCTTTGTTATAGATGATTTAGAAATCACGTTTTTGTGATCCCTTTACAAGAAACCAACACGGTGTACAATGTCGAAAGTCAAAGTGCCTGCGGCATTGATAAAATAATTAATCCACAGCAAATTTCCACATCTAAAGTCTTACTTTTGAATTCATTTTTCGTCTTTTCTGCAATAAGGTATCGTGTAAATCTGCCTACGTTCGGAGAAGGCGTTAAATCAGTACTATAAATTTTTTCAAAAATATATAGTACTGATTAAATACATATATTTTTAGTTCAAATATGAAATAAAATCATGAAAACAAATATAATTTTGATAAAAATTTCATAACATTTTTAAAAAAGGGAATTTTTTATAAATTTTCAGTACAATTGAAAGCTTACGCTAGAGACCCGATACTCTATTCAACTCAATATACACTCTGTCACAAAACATATATGCACCCAGAAGGAAACGAGCTACTATCACACAAAACTTAATATGTATGTAGTGTATGAGGAGATAAGCAGATGATTAGAAATGCAGAAGAACAGACCGTTTTATTAAAAAGATATGGCATGAAAAAGGTTACAAATCAGTAAGTAGTAAATTCACCTAATGCAGCTATAGAAGCCAAAACACGACGTGGCATCGAATCAGTGGGGTCACCTACGATCTCCTGCGAAAGATCATGCCATAATCTTTGCAACTGGGCAGTTAATTCACAAGTATTCCGGGACGGCTGCAGTTGCCTTCCAAGCACGTCCCAGACGTGCTCTATTGGCGAGAGGTCTGGTGACCTACCAGGCCATGGGAGTACGTCATATCCTTGAAGATATTGTTGGGAGAGTCGCACAGTATGTGGACGAGCGTTATCTTGCTGATAAATGGCACCTGGACGACTTGGTAGCATAGGCAGTACAAATGGCGTTAAACTCTCGTCCACGTAACTGCGTACCGTCAAAGTGCGTTGAAGGACGACTAGAGGTGATAGTGTGTCCCGAAAAATTGCTCCCCACACTGTCACATCTTGTGTAATCACCGTATGCCTCTCGACAACAAATGCCGGATCGGACCGGTGGCCTGGCCGCCTCCACACGCGTATGCGCTGGTCATCAGCATTGAGATTGAATCGGGATTCATCGCTGAAGATCACACGCCTCCAGCCGGTCACACTCCAGCTTGCCCGAGGTAGGCAAAAATTCAATCGACACTGCCTATGATGTGGGGGTCAGTGGTGGGCGTCTTAATGGACGTCGGCTCCTTATACCTGCGTCGGCCAGTTGTCTCCGAATGGTTTCCCTTGATACCACCGGATGTCTGGAAGGAGGTAAATGGCGTCGAACCGATTCTAGCGACATTGTTGGGGCGGACGTGGCCGCTCTTATGATTGCGCGATCCTCGCGCGCATTTGTGTACCTGGGACGCCCTGGCCCTCCGCTACGGTAGACTATCCCTTCCGTGATCCATTGTTGCCAATGCCGAGCAACTACCATATCGTTCCGACCGAAGTGGCGGCCGATACGCCTGTTCGACCAACCTGCTTCTCTGAGGCCTATTATACGCCCCCTCTCAAAGTCCGACAATTGTTCGTACTGTCGCCGGTTACGTCTCAGAGGTATCTCTAGTCACAATACCGTCCATCCAAGTGGACAGATTTGTTTGAATAATCCTATGGCACGAGCAATCATGCTTTTAAACTCTCCCATCTGCGCATCTCATATCCGCATAGCGCGCTTACCTTTGTCTCATTGGCGTCGAAATTTTAATGATTTGCATATCTCTTACCAGACTACATTCCTGCCAAGTTTCGTGTTAGTAGCTCGATTTCTTCTGGGTGCATATATTTTTTGTAACAGAGTGTATTTTAATTTTCTTTGTACTATACACTACTGTGACACTTACGTGTGTTCTAAACTAAAAGTTCTACAATATTTCCAAAAATCAAAGAAATATACTAAAAAGAGTGAGAAACACCGATTTTTTTAATCATCTTTTATAAGTAGAGGTACCTGTAGAATGATTAAATTAAGACACATGAGTTGGAATTTAGTTACATGCATAGTTAGTAGTATGTAAAACTCTATTGCAGAGTTTCATTGAAATACATAGAAAATTTTTTTAATTATTAGCTCTCTCTTTTACAAAAGACACTGAAAAATGAGTTTTCTAGAAAATGCATTTAAAGACGCTACTTCCAGTCTTTTAATATCGCTTTCGGTTTATTAAATTGGCCATAAGTTCCCATCCAATGATCGTACGAATAGAAGCAAAGCAGTTTTAGAATCCTAAAAATGGTATCTACATACGTAAATGGTTGTTTTTGGTGCAAAATTTCAAATTTTTTTATTGCTGTATTTCAAAGGCTAAGCTTTCAAAAAGGGTTAAAACTTCAATTAAAATAATTTGTATTTATTACCCTTCATGAATGTATTATATCGCAGAGTGTTGTATATGTTTATTCTATTGTTTGGTGTAGTGTAATATATATTGCATTGCATTTGTAGTTGTATTGTATTTAATTGTACGCATAATGTTATAATTAATTGTATTGCATTGTATTGTATAGTAGACATAATTTACAAAAATATAAGTCAAAAGTAAATTACTCTGCAGATTTATGAAGTAAGCAATCTGATGTAAAGTAAAATGTAAAGCATATATGTGGGAGTAAGTAAATAACACTTTTAAAACGTAATGTGTACGTATGAAATTGTGCATAATCTACATACATCAAACAGTTCCGTAACTGACTGACTGACTGACTGATAATGCACAGACGCAACCGATGGACCTAAAGGGCTGGAATTTTGCTTGGCGATTCTTCTTATAGTGTAGGGGTGCACTAAGAAAGATTTTTGAAATATTCTTCTTAGATTTTTTAAAATTAAATTTTTAAGCTTTCTTGTAACATTCTTTAAAGTTTGCAATTAAAATAATAATTTGAGGGTTATAAAATTTATATCACGAGAAAGATCATAAAAATTCCTTTAAAATGAAATCACTTTTGAATCTTTACCTTCATTTTCTGATTTTTTGTGATTTTTTAAAGATTATTTTTTAGAATTTAATTTAATAAATGCTGATCACGTGGGTTTTTTTTCTAATGCTTTAAACTAATTTTGCTTCAGGTGCATAACAACGAAATAGACAAAAAAAAATTCTTGCTAATGCGGCAGACGATTGGACATTATCTAAAAAAATATTAAAATACAGCAAAAGAAATGTTCCTCAAACTGTACTATATTAACTGTACTATATTCTTTAGTATGTTCTATTAGATTCAATTTGAATATTTTCTTTTACATTATTTTGTCTATAAAAATATTCGTTACGATTTTTTATAAATATAATCTTTTTTACATTAATTGCATACATTGACCGTTGTATTTAATTTGAATGTACTCCGTAGCGAAACACGGGTATTCAGCTAGTATAAATATATGTGAGCAGATGAATAATGTAAGAAGAATTCATATTCGGAAGAACGCGTTGTACATGAAATAATATATAGTGTTGTAGGGTACGTGGTACTGTTTGTGTATTGTTTTGCGCAGTGTTGTATTGCATATATATATATATATATTGTATTGCACGATGTATTGTATATATGTTGTATTGCATTTATAGTGTATTGTATATAATTTGTATTGCATAATGCTATAATTAATTGTATGGCATAGTATTATATAATAGTTTACTGCGTGCAAAAAGATGTTGAAAATAAATTTTACGCTGCTGATATTTAAAGTAAACAATCTTGGTACATAAATTATAAAGTATTGTATTGTAAAATATAAAGTATTTTCCGTATAAGCTTAGGACGAGGTAGGCTTAAACTTAAACTAATTACCTTTCATAAATTTGATCTTAAAGCTTACAGAAAACGTCAGACTTACCTGAAAACAGAGCACAAGCTTTTTAAGATACTGCTTTATACATATCATAATTAGAAATTTAAATTCTTAGCCGGATTTCTCTGTGTTACATCTTTGCTTAGCAAAATACAAAAGGATTGACACAAATACAAACATTTATAAATAAAGATTTACGGTTATAAATGCTTAGAGAACTATTCTTAAAATTAAAAACACTGAACTGAGATATTCCTCTCACAATTTTCAAAAGTCAATGGCAGAATTTTTACTATATTACTTCCGTCTCTCATAAAAATCGGAATTCTTCAAAAATATCCTTCAACAGAAAGGGTATTTCATTCGTTTTCGTGAAAAAAAGAAATGCCTTTGCAGTCTGTCGAGACGTTTGATCAAATTTTATTAAAAACTGGAATTCTTTGAGAACAAAAATACAGAGCGAAAAGTGATTTGATATGTTAAGGCAGACATAGCAATAAAATTGATTTTCCTTTCGAATGTTCTTTTTTAAATTTCATTTCATCAATGTAACTTATTTGACCTTTAACAGTTGACTGAAACCTGTTAAGTAAGATTCATTGCTGGTTACGAAATATTTGTACAGTATCGGTAAATTTTAAACCCTGTTACAATAATATCTATGCTATCGGTATCTTTCAAATCAAATTTCAAATTTAACCATTTATATTCGGGTAATATTACAACGTTTTATTCATACTGGTCGATACTTACAAATGTTATTTTGTCGTGAAATATTACGGATTATTTTTCTGTTTAGGAAAAACAGTAGTTGATTTTATTCTAACGAATCGATATATTTGAAAATTTATCAAATTTTACATTTTACAGTTCATGTAGGATTTATACTTTTAAACCAATTATCCTGGCAAATAACAAACCTTTGGCATCATTATTTCAGACAGGAGTGATGAAATGCTGTTTAAATTTTGCGCTGCAGATGCCACTCACAAAGTTACTGGGGATAAAATTTAATGTGCCGTACAACTAGCATTCCGAGTTGCCGACTCAGATTTGCCATGTCTAGTTCTCATGGTATTACGAGCTGGTGAATTCAAGTTGTAAAAATGGATGTTCGTGCTGAACACGAGTGACATTCGAGTTGCCGACTCTGATGTGTCATTTCCAGTATGCATGACATTACGAGCTGGTGAATTCAAGTTGTAGAAACGGATGTCCATGCGGAACACGAGTGACATTCGCGTTGCCGACTCAGATTTGCCCTGTCTAGTTCTCATGGCATTACAAGCTGGTGAATTCAAGTTGTAGAAACGGATGTCCATGCTGAACACGAGTGACATTCGAGTTGCCGACTCTGATGGGTAATTTCCCTTATGCATGGCATTAAGAGATGATTAATTCAAGTTATAGAAATGAATGTCCATGCTGAACACGAGTGGCATTCCAGTTGCCGACTCGGATGTGTCATTTCCAGTATGCATGACATTTGAGCTGGTGGATTCAAGTTATAGAAATGGATGTTCACTCTGAACATGAGTGACACACGAGTTGCCGACTCTGATGGGTAATTTCCCTTACGCTTGGCATTAAGAGATGGTAAATTCAAGTTATAGAAATGAATGTCCATGCTGAACACGAGTGACATTCGAGTTGCCGACTCGAATGTCACTCGTGTATAATTTCGTGATGCAATTTCCCTTACGCATGGCATTAAGAGATGGTTAATTCAAGTTATAGAAATGAATGTCCATGCTGAACACGAGTGACATGCGAGTTGCCAACTCGGATGTGTCATTTCCAGTATGCATGACATTACGAGCTGGTGGATTCAAGTTGTAGAAATGGATGTTCATGCTGAACATGAGTGACACTCGAGTTGCCGACTCTGATGGGTAATTTCCCTTATGCATGGCATTAAGAGATGTTTAATTCCCGTTGTAGAAATGAATGTCCACGCTGAACAGGAGTGACATTCGAGTTGCCGACTCTGATGTGTCATTTCTAGAACGCATGACATTAGGAACTGGTGAATTCAAGTTGTAGAAATCGATGCCCATGCTGAACATGAGTGACACTCGAGTTGCCTACTGTGATGGGTAATTTCCTTTTGCATGGCATTGAGAGATGGTTAATTCAAGTTGTAGAAATGAATGTCCTCGCTGAACACTAGTGACATTGGAGTTTCCGACTCAGATGTGTCATTTGCAGTATGCATGACATTAAGAACTGGTGAATTCAATTTGTAGAAATGGATTATCGGATGTGTAATGTTCAAAGCGAAAGACTTTACTAGTTTCTCTAATACAAGGTTAGGCCTGCACAAGTGACAAATCGAGTTCCCGAACGCCGAAGTAGATGTCAAGGATGTTCATTTACAGCACAAGAAACATTCCAAGTGTCCAAGAGGGATGTTCTTTACAGCACAGGTGACATTTTGAGTTTACGATGGGGATGCTCATGTACCGTGAACATGGCATTATGAGACTTTGAATTCCAAGTTATCCGCACTTATTTCTTTGTTCAGATAAAGTGGCATTCCGTGTGGTTCCGGACTGGGATATTCTCTGTCCAACACAGGTGGTTTTTCAATTATCTTTTCTCTTATGCTTGTACCAACACAACTAGTATTAGGAGTTGCAGACACGGATTGTTTATTCCGACATAACGAGCCTTCAAATTTAACGACCTGCATCTTCAAGTCCACCGCAAATGGCACCCTTAAAACAGACATAGATGTTCATGCCAAACAATTTTTTTTAATGGCACATTGTTTGTCGCCATTCACCCATTGAGCTCTACGAAAGGCACTACGTCGGTTTCTTGCAATGGCGGTTACCGAACAGTAGAACCAACATTGCCCCCTTGGTGCCACCTCAATTTAGAACGAGTGCCCCCTAAGGGCATCATCGTACAAGGGCGGATTGTACCCTCCTTCCACCCTGAAAAACCTCACGGAGAGAATTTCCGGCCCACAGACATAACGCGCCCATACCCGACGTAGACATGCGTGCATTCGGTATATATATATATATATATATATATATATATATATACAAATATTATATATATATATACATATATATATATATAAATGAATGTTTGTTTGTTTGTTCGTATTTTATGCGCTGCCGTACCGTTCATTCGATTGCGATGAAACTTGGTCAACTTATTGCTTGAACTTGCGCGAAGGTTATAGACTATTTTCATCCCGCTACGACGTTCCATTTCTGAATTATGTTAGAACACGTTTGCGCGGTATCAACAGATATTTTTGTTCAGAGCCATTGTAACATTTCATTGTTGCCAATTGAATTATAACATTTCCGTAAATATAAATAGACATGAATTAAAAACGTGATTTATTCATATATTGGCGCATGCAAGAATGAATTTTATATATTATTTTCATGTACGTGGCAACGCCAGAATATTTCTTTTTTAAAAAGGAAAATATAAGGATGGAAAGTCATTCATTTTCAATGAATGTGTTATGTATCCATTTCATGAATTGAAACTATCCCAAGCTACCTGTTCAAACTCAAATATACTGAAGGAAATATACTTATCTCAAATATGCTAGAAACACGTGCGTCTAGCCTTGACGCGATGATTTATATAACTGAAGTGACATTGAAACATAACAGATGATTTAATTTTGAAAAAGAATTACAATCATGAAATACGTGTATATTATAATTAAGAAACTCTGAAAGTGGCATTGAAACGCAGCAGACGATTTAGTTTTGAGAAAGAATTCCGAGCATGAAATACGTGTATATACTTTTTCTATAATAATTATCAGATTTGCTGTGTTTAAATATTGAATGCGATCTCAATCCATTCAAACATTATTGATTCTTTTTCTATAATTATAAATGCATTCAAACGTTATTGACTAGCTGTAAATTAATGCTTTAAAATGCCCAAAAAGAGGAGAGCAACTTTCAATCCTGCAGAAGTAAGGTGGAAATGTCAAAGATTGTTGAGAAATGAGTAATGTGATGGAAAAAAATAGAAGAGCGCGAAGCCAACAGAATTCGAAACGCAGTTAGACGCATACAAGAATCTGAAGAAAAAACATTCCCAAGAGCTCGAAGGTAACAGAATTCGAATTGTTGAGAAATGAGTAATGTGATGGAAAAAAACAGAAGAGCGCGAAGCCAACAGAATTCGAAACGCAGTTAGACGCATACAAGAATCTGAAGAAAAAACATTCCCAAGAGCTCGAAGGTAACAGAATTCGAATTGTTGTGATTCGAAGCAATGAGACTCATGAAGAAACTTTTAACGCGTCGAACATACGATTGTCTTCGAGCTTCAACATCGAAAGGAGAGGAAAGCGATGAACAACGACAGCACTGACAACAAACTAATGCTATTTGCTACCGCAAAAGAATTTTAGCGAAAACTTTAGAACATCATAACATAAAGCTAATCATTGAAAATAAATAATAACAGAAACTGAATCCCGAGCGAGGCCAGGAAATACATCTAGTATATATATATCTATATATATAAAAGAGCTTGTCTGTTTGTTTGTCCGCTATAGAACCATAGACTGTTTCACCCACCGGGACCAAATTCGGCACAGTTAATGTTTTGGTCCCGAGAAGCTTAAATCAGGAAAAACGAAATTTGGGGCTCAATTAGCTTTTTTAAAATTAATTTTTTAATGTTTCTTGTGCCCGATAGAGGTGCGTCTACCCCCTGTGGATTCCCCTCGACCAGCTGCGTTAAGAGGGGTGGTTTGAGGATGACGGAGGGGGGGGGTTTCAAATTCCAATGCGCGGGAGAAAGAGGGTTGGGAATAACCTTAAAATCAGACGAGGGTCCGCAGGCTCAAAGTTTCTTTCTTTCCTATTGTTTGTATATCATTTCAGTAGAAACGTGCTAAGCGCATTCTGTCTGGCCAAATGAACATGAAGAGCGGGAGTGCAGCCCAGTATTTTTTTGATGGAATGCATGAAATATTTTATATCAATATATCTACCCGGGCAACGCCGGGCAATAATGCTAGTATATATATATATGTGTGTGTGTGTGTGTGTAAGGAATTAACTGGGGGAAGAATAATTAATTTAAATTTAAAGGGGGCTTCGGGATTAATTTATTTTCGTAGCAAAAAAGCCGCTATTTTCCTATTTCGAAACGCATCGAGAAAATCACGGGAATTCCCGTTGGATTTGATTGACATCCGTAATCACGCCCAAAGCTCATCTTCGGTGCATACGTAACAAGGCTCTTGAGAGCATGCGCGAAAGTTTTGCGCCTAAGTTTTAACAAAGGATTATCAGAGAGCGGGAGATTTTTCAGCAGTGCGGTCACGAGTTACGAGGAAAGAGATTAATTTCTTGGACTTTAATTACAGATTGAATCGGGTAGCTTAATTTTTGGAATTAACTATTTAGATGTAAGTAATTTGTAATGATTTACCACGGCCTATGTTTTCTGACTGCAATATTATATATATAAATTTTATATATATATATATATATATATATATATATATATATATATATATATATATATATATATATATATATATATATATATATATATATAAGAGGGAATCGGAAAAAAGGGCCCCGTAGGAAAAGGTTAAACATACTCCTTGTATGGAGTTCCGTTCTCTCTGATGTATTGGGCTTCATCGTCCCTTTAAAAGTCCAGAAAAGGTGGCTAGATCATCAACGATTTCTTTTAAGATAACAAAGGAAATATGTATTCCAAAACTATACTAAACCTTAGATCTATCTAACTTTAAAAACTTTAAACTCGCATTAAAAGCATCCGGATCTTCAAAGTTTTTTTTTCCCTTCGCAGTGCTCATATAGCCCTTTCCTTATTATTTATTTTCTAAATCTCAAGGTGTTCATTTCTCTTTTTTTTCCAATTTCGTTCAGACGAGTTTTCAAAACTCAATTTTCTCGTCCTAAAATTTTCGCTGAGCGTAATAAAAAAGTTTACTGCCTTCACTTCTGAGTCTCAGTTTGTTTTCATTTTGCGCATCGTTCTTCATACAGAGATTATGAAAAACAAATCTGCTAAGATTTTATGCGTTTTTAAGCTCAGTTATGGCTCCTTTCCGGAACGAAAACTTGAATTCGCACGGGGCAGCCTTGAATCCAATTTTGGAAATTACATGTGACTGGTTTATAGCGCGATGAAAAATAAAATAATCTTACAGCTCGTAAACCAACCTTTTTGTTATGCCTCTGGAATTTTTTCTTTTGCTTCTTTCTTCCTTTTCTCAGGAAAATAAATAGGTTGGCGATAGAAAAAAAACACATTCCCCTACCAGCCAACAGATGGCAAAATTAAATTTTTAAATGAACCAGCCATCTTTCTTTAATTGTTTTCAGGGGGACTTAAACAGGAATTTGATCAACACATATAACGCTTCACAAGTCTCACAGTCATTAAAACCACCCTCTATGATAACGGCTAGACCCCCTATCATATCGAAACGCAGTAATGTTTCCTCTAAAATATCAAAATCTACACACTCTTTTTCATTTGTCACGCTCTCTTCGAAAAGCGCTGTAATCACGAGCGTTTTCATAATCTATTCCATATTAAAACGTCAGTGTTACACCCAAATTTATTCATTGCCTTGTTTGTCCCTAAGGACAAAAACTAAGTTAAACAGTCATTTGCGACATAAATTTCTGACTCATCTTTCTTCATCTTAACGTGCCCCGGCAAATTTTTCCTCTAAAACATCAATGATATCAAAATCTACACCCTCGGATTCATCTGGCAAAGCTCTGACTCATCTTTCTTCACCTCAACGGGCCACGGTAAATTTTCCTCTGAAACATCTATGACATCCAAATCTACACACTCGGATTCATCTGTCACGCTATTTTCGAAAAGTGCTGAAGTCACGAGCATTTTTCGATCTATTTCATACTCAAAGGTCACTGTTAACACTAAATTTATGCAATGCATTGTATGCCTCTAAGGACAAAAGCTAACTTAAACAATCATTTACAACACTAGATTCAGAAAGTTCTGAATCGTCTTTATTCATCTCAACGTGCCCCTGCAAATTTTCCTCTAAAACATCAATTATACCAAAAATCTACATATTCTGATTCATCTGGCAAAGTTCTGACTCATCTTTCTTCATCTCAACGTGCCACAGCAAATTTTCCTCTAAAACATCAGTTATATCAAAATCTACACACGCGAATTCATCTGGCAAAGTTCTGACTCATCTTTCTTCATCTCAACGTGCCACAGCAAATGTTCCTCTAAAACATCAAAGATATTAAAATACACACACTCGGATTCATCCGTCATGCTTTTCTCGAAAAGTGCTGAAATCACGAGGATTTTTCGATCTATTTCATACTCAAAGATCACTGATAACACTAAATTTTTGCAATGCAATGTATATCTCTAAGGGCAAAAACTAGCTAAAACAGTCATTTATAAATCTAGCCAAAACTTTTTAATTTATCGGATGGGTCAAAGACTACCGAAAACTGCCATTTACAATTATAGTTTGTAAATGTACTAGCCCCAACTTCCGCCAGCTCGACACAACTCCTTAAATTTTTCCTCGGAAATATCAATTAAAAGACACCCACGCATCCTTATTTTATCTGTCATTCTTTTCCCTTAAAAAATCACAGACATATAATGGGTCGATTCCATACTCCAAGGTCGCTATAAATCACATATTAATTTCGTATCGGATGGGTCAGAGACTAGCGAAAACTGCCATTAACTAAGATAGTTAGGACCATTTCCTGACACTAGCTTATACAACTGGAAATAAATTAGGGAGGGTATTTTTATTTCTAATTCATCGCGTTCTGAAAAAACGGTCACGTCCGATACAGATCAAACGGACGAGGAATGCGCCAGAATCATATAGAGGGTTGACCTTCGAATCCACGGCTGTCATCGGCGATAAATCCTCAGGATTGAGGCGCCTTTCAATAGGTTCGGGGGAAAATCGAGATTTCTTTGGCAGAATTCGCGAGAGGGGAGTAAATTGGAAAGGCGTCATCGATTCCTTGATTTCCTCGTTTTGAAATCGAAATCAAACCGAGTTCCTAATACGCCAGAGTTCATTCATAAAAGATTTTGGTTTTTTTTTAACTCTGAATCCGGTGAATTTATTTTATAGAATAAAAATAGATTTTTTTAATTGATGTTAATAAAACCAAATTATCTCCTGCTCGGTTAGATATATATATATATATATATATATATATATATATATATACATATATATATATATATATATATTTATATATACACTCAAGAGCCAAAACATTATGACCACCCCTACATTTTGCAATGAATTCGCCTGGATGACGTGGAAGGCACGTGATCAGGTGGAAGTGGTATTTTACTGCTGCTGGAGAGTCTGAAGAATCATTCTTTCACTTACATCTGTGTGTGATGGGAAAGGCTGCGGATCTAAGCGACTTTGATAGAGGGCAGACTGTAATGGCTCGAAGGCTCGGAACAAGTATTTCCGAAACTGCACGACTCGTGGGTTGTTCGCGACCTACAGTTGTTAGTACTTATGCAAAGTGGATGAATGACGGTGAAACCAGCAGTAGACGACATGGTGTTGGACGTCCACACACTATCAAAGAAAAAGGTCGTCGGAGAGTGTCTCGCATGGTGAAGCAAAACCGGAGCCAGACAGTGGCTCAGCTGACAGCCCAATACAATGCAGGGCCAAGTAGAATAGTATCGCATCACACTGTTCAGCGGACACTGTAGGATATGGGGCTACGCAGCAAACGTCCCACTCGTGTGCCTTTGCTGACCAAGCGTCATCGCCAACTGCGCCTGCGCTGGGCCCGGGAACATCGCGACTGGTCCATGGATCAGTGGGAGAGAGTTGCCTGGTCAGATGAATCACGGTTTGTCATTCATCACGCCGATGGCCGTGTAAGCCTGGATACGCCGTCTTCCAGGCGACCTGTTGCTCCCTCAATGTACGGTAAGTCATACACAGGCCGGTGGTGGCGGTATTAAGCTTTGGGGGACGTTCTCTTGGGCGTCTCTGGAACCCGTGGTTGTGGTAGAGCAGACCATGAATGCTACAGGGTATCTGAACATCATTGCGGACCAGTTGCACCCTTACATGGCCTCTGTTTTTCCATCTGGAAATGGAATGTTCCAACAGGACAACGCCCCGTGTCACAAGGCTAAAATTGCGTTGGAGTGGTTCCAGGAACATGATGCTGAATTCCAGTTAATGTCCTGGCCGCCTAACTCACCGGATCTCAATCCGATAGAACACATTTGGGATGTCATGGGACGGCAGCTCAGAGTTCAAAGACCATCAATTCGCAATATCTCGGATTTGCGTGACCGTTGCTTAAACATCTGGTACAATCTGTCTCCGGCCATCTACCAAGGACTTGTGGCATCCATGCCAAGGAGGGTTGAAGCTGTGTTGCGCGCCAAAGGTGGGCCAACTCGTTAATGACAGGTGGTCATAATGTTTTGGCTCTTGAGTGTTTATATATATATATATATATATATATATATATATATATGTATGTATGTATGTATGTATGTATATATTATAGGTGGTGCTAATATAAACTGGTATCGCCCACTCCCGCCCGCAAAGCCTATATCGACCTGTTCTCGAACTTCCAGCCAGGGAAGTTCGAGAACAGGGATGTTGTTGTATTAGAAACAACAACATAACCTTTTAAATACCATAATTGAGTAAAAAATACAGTTCGCAAAAGAACCTCTGAGATTTTTTCTATCGTTGCGTTTCAGGGCTATGTGTTTTACTGTGTGACAGGGCTTGAAAAAAAAAACGACAAGCACTTCACCACAAAAAAAAAATCCCCACCGCAATTACCCTTTTAAAAGTAAAACTCACGTGTCTGAACGGGCGCTACACGCAAACACTCAGATAAATATCCCACTACAGTTTCGTAAATCCTATTCCAATCATGAACGTTCTTCATGCATAATGGAAGAGAGAAGAGAACATTTGACTGACTGACACACACACAAAAAAAGGATATGTTAACGGCCAACACTTTGCATCTACGACGCGCGGAAATTTTTTTCGAAATTGACGTGAAACGGAAGACAGATCCAGAGAGTAGCTTGATCATCATTTTGCATCCCTGTCGGTTTCCGTAATATTTAGAACAGTATGCTCGCATATTTTCTTTCGTGAGTGCGTAAATGGAAGATGAATCACTTTTAACCTCCATATGTTCGGTTCTTTTCCCCTCAAAGAAGATGTTTCGAGGAAAAGAAAGAAATAAAAAGGGAAACAGGAATGTAAACAAATTGCGTTTATGATGGAAAAACTTCTTGACTTATAGTTTTGATGTAAGAAAAATTTGGATGCTTTGGTAGATTTTCAACCCAATGAGCGTTTGGGACGCATTTTTCCGTCATATGCTTCCATCTTGAAAAATGTTTCTGACGAATTGTTCCATCCTTAATTTGGAGCCCAAAAGTGCCTCGAGTAGTTTAATTTTGACGTTTATGAATACCAAAGTAAAAGATTAAAAAAAAATTCTTTATATTATTAATGTGATCAAGAAATAATAATAGTATTATTAATTAATATTTACCAGGTGGCCCTTGCGAAAATTTCGCAAGCGAATAAAATACGATTCATTTTATAGCGAAGTTTGTGGTTTGTAGTAGGATGAAAGCAGAAACGGTTCAATTGTAGGAATTTTTACCATGTTTTTATTAACTCGCTTTCTTGTTTGTTTGTGTGTTTGTTCCGTACAAATTTTGCAATCCATTTTTAACTAACTTCCAGCATAGCTAGACATTTGAAACTTTTAGAATAGGTCAGAACACGATGACAATGCATTTTTTTAATACTTTTAGCCATCTTTAAGCAGAATTAAATTCATTTTCAGTTATTTTCAGTTAATTTTGTTTTGTAGATTGGTACAGCCATCTATCGGCCGGTACGGGAACGAAAAGTTAAACGCAAGTTAACTTCCAATTAACTTCATTTACTTTCAAGTTGATGGGATAATACGCTTTATAATAGTTTTAATTACGTTTCCCATTATTACCATGTTATTATTAATTTGCGTCTTGTTTGTGTGTGTGTTTGACCAGTACAAATCTTGCAATCGTTTTTTAACTAACTAACCGATTAGCTCTAGACATTTGAAACTTTTAGAGTAGCTCAGAACACGATTACAATGCATTTTTTAATACTTTTAGCCATCTTTAAGCAGAATTGAAACCATTTTTAGTTAATTTTGTTTTGTAGACTGGTGCAGCCATCTATCAGCCGGGACAGGAACGAAAAGTTAAACGCAAGTTAACTTCCAATTAACTTCATTTTCTTTCAAGTTGATGGGATAATTCATCAAAAAAATTTTAAAAAAGTATTTATTAATGCATAGAATTGTCAAGTTTATATGATTCAACAGAAATTTTAAAAACATGGTATACAAAAAGTTCTTTTAATCTTGTAATTATTTATTTGTCAAGTAACGATTGTGCGTAGGGATAATACAAAACCGATTACAAAACACCTTTGGACACACTATTGGAGGTGAAGCATAATGCGAAACCGGGGAACAGGAGATATGTGCACGCCAAAACACCTTTGTAGACAAAATTTAAAGTTAAATATGACACAATCTCGTGGAAAATGTGATAATTGCAATACAAAACCTCTTTGCCCACACTATTTGACCGTGCCGTTTTGACGCATCCAGGGAAAGAACTTTAGGGCCAAAAGTCAATGTTTCACTTCGATTTGTAAATAAACAATGCAATGTATCATTTTCTAAATTAACAATTCGTCAGAGGCTGAGAACTTAATATTCAAAATGGTACCTCATTGATCGTTTTTGGTTCAGTATGAAGGGAGGAAAAGGAATCGTCTCAAAAAATCACCTTCTAGAAACAATGTATATGATGATAATAATTTGTACTGTTAATAATAATAATTACAAGATAAAAAGAACTTTTTATATACCGTGTTTTTAAATTTTCTGTTGAATCATATAAACTTGACAATTCTATGTATTAATAAATTCTTTTTTAAAATTTTTTTGATGAATTATCCCATCAACTTGAAAGAAAATGAAGTTGATTGGATGTTAACTTGCGTTTAACTTTTCGTTCCCGTTCCGGTCGATAGATGGCTGCACCTGTCTACAAAACAAAATTAACTGGAAATAACTGAAAGTTAATTCAATTCTGCTTAAAGATGGCTAAAAGTATCAAAAAATGCATTGTCATCGTGTTCTGAGCTATTCTAAAAATTTCAAATGTCTAGCTAGTCGGGAAGTTAGATAAGAATCGATTGCAAGATTTGTACTGGACAAACACACACACAAACACACAAACACACAAAAAAGCAAGTTAATAAAAACATGGTAAAAATACATGGGCTATCGTGTTCGTATCCTAGTTTTACACAGCTTATCAGTGATTAGCAAATGAAAATTTCCTGAATTATTTTTACTACATTCGAAAAAAAGATATTGAAATGTAATGTCTGTAGTTTTAAAAAATCTGTTTATTTTAATTCAATTCATCCTAAAAAAATTTAATTTATAACGACAAAAATTGAAAATTTAATGGCTTGTAAAAATTTAACCGTTGAAAAATTTAAAAACTATAACATGCGTGTTTTATTTTTAAAAACCAGCATTCGAAAGCAATAATGAATAAAAAAAATTTACATTTTTTATTCTATGTTCAGAAAAATACCGAAATAAAATTATACTGACATGGAAATAAAATTATTGGCAGCGCGCCAAACCCAGTCTGTATCGCTTGGGCAAGCAGTAAACAGTTAAGCAGTAAAGTACCAAAATGCGTCAAAAAAAGAGGTAAGCAATGATAAGTAATCCTACGTTAATAACCCGCGGTAGTTTCGTTAGAAGAGACTACCTGAAATTCTTTTAAATTGGCTTTTTTAAGTGAAGGTAACCTATAGAATGATTGAATTAACACATATAGCTTAGCTTTTAGGTCAAAACATAGTTAATAATATGCAAAAAACTATTGCAAAATTTCATTGAAATATATTCAAAACTTTTTATTTGTTGTATATGTGTTTTAACTATGTTTTATATATTTTAACTGTTAACTGTTTTATGTTCTCTGTTAATAAAAGCACTTGTATAAAACATGGCGTAGTCGAGGCGAACCGCTGAGCGAGTAAGAGTAGAAAAGGATTTATGACTTTCGGAATATGGAGGCGTCTTTAAAAGCTCCCAAACCACTTTTCCTTAACGGAAATGTGGCTGAAGAATGGCGTAAATTTCGTCAGAACTTTGAAATATTTTTAAAAGCTGGTGGCCATGCAGATGATGTACGAGTAGCTATTCTACTTAATTGTGTGGGTGACGATGCAGTGGAATTGTATAACACATTCCCATTGACAGAAGCAGAACGAAGTGATTTCAAAAAGGTTTTAAAAGCCTTTGAACTATATGCTAATCCTCGTCGGAATGTTGTGGTGGAGCGATATATTTTTAATTCCCGCCAACAAGAGGTCAACGAACGTTTCGATGATTTTGTAACGGACTTGCGTAAGCTCGTCAAACACTGTGAATATGGCGACCAAACCGAAAGTGTTTTGCGTGACCGTATCGTGCTTGGAACATTGGATAAAACACTTCAAGAAAGGCTTCTGCGTGAACATAAATTAGATTTAGATAAGACTATTGAAATGTGTCGAGCTTCGGAATTGAGTAAAAGACAATTCCTGTTCAATTTCGTTCCTGTTATTGAGTAAAAGAATTCTACAAAGAAAGGCGACTGATGTTGATGTTGTGGCGCCTTGCCGAGATACGAAAGTACAGCTGACCGAACGAATCCGAAGGTCTAATTGCCGGCGTCAGAGTTTTCGAGAAGGAGTGTTTAGTAAAAAGAAACTAACTACATCGAATCAGGCTAGTGTTTATTTATGTAAAAAATGCAATCGTGAACATAAAAAAGCTCAATGTCCTGCTTTTGGAAAACAGTGTAATAAGTGTGGAAAATTTAATCATTTTGCAGTTGGGTGTCAATATTCGAAGTTAAAACAGAAATCAGTAGGTGCTTTAAGTGATAGTATTGTTTTAGATTGTATTAAACATGATAAAATTAATAGTGTAGCTACAAGTTCAAGTTGGATACAAGATGTGCAGGTAGGTAGTGATATATTGCGTTTTAAAATTGATACAGGTGCTGATGTAAATGTGATACCTAGCAACATTTTTAAAACTTTAAAGTCTAAATCTTGTTTAAAACCAACTAATATAGTATTAGAAGTTTATGGAGGTGATAAAATTAAGCCAGTTGGTATTGTTGATTTTATGTGTAAAATTGGTAGCAATTCTAAACGTGTTGAATTTGTGATTGTAGATTGTAAAAAATATTCTAAACCATTGCTTGGATTGTCTAGTTCTGTTGAATTTGATCTTATTAAAAGAAAATGTGTGGGCAGTACTGAAGTACTGGATAAAGATCGATTCATAGATAAGAATAGAGATGTATTTGAAGGATTGGGTACTTTCAATTTAAAGTGTTCTATAAAAATAGACGAAAATGCTGTACCTATTGCTAGGCCGCCTAGGCGAATTCCTGAAGTTATTAAGTGTAAATTAAAAGATAAACTGCAGGTTCTTAAAAATGAGGGTATAATTAGTGAAGTAGATAGTCCAGTGGGATGGGTAAACAATTTTGTTATTGTTGAAAAACCGGATGGAACTATTAGGATATGTTTAGACCCACAGGATCTAAACAAAGTAATAAAAAGAGTTTCATTTAATTCCAACTGTGGATGAACTGGTGACAAAATTGTGTAGTAAAAGTGTTTACTCTGTTCTGGATTTAAAAGATGGGTTTTATCAAATACAGCTTGATAGGGAATCTAGTGAGTTGTGTAAATTTAGTACTCCCTTTGGTTGTTTTAAATTCAACAGACTACCTTTTGGATTAAGTAGTGCCCCAGAAGTTTTTCAAAAATTTCAAGAGAAATTTTGGTGATATTCCTGGTGTGTTAATTTATTTTGATGATTTGTTAATTGCTGCTGAAACTCCTCAGGAGCATGATGACATTCTTGATAGAGTTATTGAAAGAGCTAGAAAACTAAATGTGAAACTTAATCCTTGTAAGTTACCCAACATTTCACTTCACTTACTTTATATTGTATGTGTTTAATAAATTTGGAATGAAACCAGATCCCGAGCAGGTTAGGGCAATCTTAAATTTAGAAATTCCCAGTAATAAAAAAGAGTTACAAAGAATTTTGGGCATGATTAACCTAAGGAAGTTCATACCAAACATGTCCGAGTTTACCGCTCCTTTAAGAGAGTTGCTTAAATCTAGTGTTCATTGGAATTGGCTACCCATTCATTCTAAGGCACTTAATGAGTTAAAACTAATGGTAAGCAAATCCCCAGTACTTGGAACATTTGACTGCAAGAAACAAGTTGTATTGCAATGTGATAGCTCAAAAAATGGACTGGGTTGTTGTTTGCTACAGGAGGGCCAACCAATAGCTTTTGCATCTCGTAGTTTGTCTGATGCAGAGCAAAATTATGCTCAAGTTGAAAAGGAATATTTGAGTATAGTCTTTGCAACTAAGAAATTTCATGATTTTATATATGGTAGGAAAGTAATTGTTCATACAGATCATAAACCACTAGTGTCAATTTCTAATAAAAATGTTGTAAATGTACTATCTAGTAGATTACAAAGAATGAAATTGAAATTACTTAAGTATGATCTTGATGTAATGTATTTACCAGGTAAACATATGTATGTTGCTGATTTGTTGTCTAGATCCTTTCTTAAAGAGGACAGTGACTGTGATACTTTTCTTAAAGAGATAGTGCATAGTGTGAAAGCTACAAGAGATAGTGTATTGTGAGAAAAACTTCTTTGAAAAAGGGGAGATGTTGTATATGTGTTTTAACTATGTTTTATATATTTTAACTGTTTTATGTTTCTTAACTGTGTCTGTATCTTGTAACTGTACTATATAAGCTGTCATGTAACTGTAATAGTGGCTCTCTGTTAATAAAAGCACTTGTATAAAACATTATTATTACCACGTTTTTATTAACTTGCTTTCTTGTTTGTGTGCATGTGTGTTTGTATGTTTGTCCAGTACAAATCTTGCAATCGATTTTTAACTAACTTCCCGATTAGCTATACATTTGAAACTTTTAGAATAGCTCTGAACACGATGACAATGCAATTTTTTTTATACTTTTAGCCACCTTTAAGCAGAATTGAATTAACTTTCAGTTATTTCCAGTTAATTTTATTTTGTAGACTGGTGCAGCCATCTATCGACCGGATCGGGAACGAAAAGTTAAACGCGAGTTAACTTCCAATTAACTTCATTTTCTTTCAAGTTGATGGGATAATTCATCAAAAAAAATTTTTTTAAAGTATTTATTAATACATAGAATTGTCAAGTTTATATGATTCAACAGAAAATTTAAAAACATGGTATATAAAAAGTTCTTTTTATCTTGTAATTATTAATTGATTAGCTCTCTCATTTACAAAAGTGACTGAAAAATGAGTTTTCAAGAAAAAGGCATTTCAATATGCTACTTCCGGTCTTTTAATATCGCTTTCGGTTTATTAAATTAGCCATAAATTCGCATCCAGTGATCGTACGAATAAAAGTAAAGCAGTGTTAGAATCCTAAAAAGATTGGCCTTTGAAATAGAGCAATAAAAAAAAAAATTCAAATTTTTTTAACCAAAACAGCGATTTTAACATTGGCAGATTAACTTTAACTGGCGCCGAAGCGAGCTGAGAAATGACGCAATTTCAAAATATTCATCCGTATCACTTTTGAACTGAAAATTCACAATCCATCAAAATCTTTGGGCTTCAGCGGCCGCTAAAGCTACCTCGTTATTTCTATTTGCCAGGTCGCTGTGAATCGCTGTATTTTCTTTTAAGTTCCATGAAATATTAAAAACAGGAAAATGGGCACTTCAAACGGGCAATCTGTGAAGAAGCTCTTCGTTTGGCAATCAAATAATACATGAAAAATGTGCTGAAGCGATGACACATTAAAACACCTCTTTGTGAAATTAGACGGCATTTCTTCCTCTACTGAGAATCCCTTAACTTTAAAACAAACAAAAAAAAATTAAAAGCTGTAAGAGTACTTATAACTCAATTATAGAACACCCCCCCCCTACCCTCTGGTGAGGTTCTTCACATCTTTGAGAGAATTTACATCATAGGTCTGGAGCTTTTCGTATATCTGAATATCCTTGCAAATTTGTAGAAAATGTAAATATGTTTTATATCATTACCATATTTTTATGTTATTCTTCAATCTATCTTACTTTTTACATAAAATCGGATTTTTTGTTTATAAATAGCTTAATTAGGTCATGACATTTATCGTTGGTCTAATTAACAAACCATGTATTTCCAAAAAATACGATTTTGGGGATTTAATTAACAAACTTTGGTAACAAACATTGGTTTTATTAAAACCAATGTAATAGCATGAAAATCAAAATATCGCATTTTTGGGAGTTCGTTAAACGAGACCAATAGTATGAATTCGTTATTTGACAGATTTTCAAGCTACTTTGGATTTAGGGCCAAGTGTTAGATTTTGGCGGTTGTTTATCTCCGTAAATTTCGTTAAGAGTAACATTTGAATACTGCCCACAAGACAATTGAGATTTTACTTTTCTTCGCCCAAATAACATATCTTCTTCATACTAAAATACCATGATTGTGGAAATTAACCGTTTCCTTACGGGTATATATATTATATATATAGGAAAAATAGGCCTCGTAAGCTAAATGTTTAAATACCTTCTAATACCTTAACTTTTACATCAAACGTAAGCAAAATTAAAAGAAAAATTCGAATCATTGAAGCCTTGATTTATTTTAATCCCCTCAAATTGTGAAATTTCGTTGAAGAATTTCGAAATTTTTTCCTTCACGATGAAATTTCATTAAAGAAAAACTAATGTATTTTTTAATACTACAGTCCCACAATTTTATTACTATAAAAAGAAAGTTTAGAGAATTAAAATTAAAGTAGAGCAAAATATTTTATTTTCAACACGCAATTTCAAAAAAAATCTCGTCAAAAGAAATATTCGTGTTTTTCTACTCCCCGATCGCATAACTAACGTCATTCGAAATTAGAATGATTGCAGAAATTATTTAAATATTTCTCAATATCCCAGAAAAGCGAAAGACGATGAAAAAAAATAATTCAGGTAGTCTCTTCTAACGAAACTATCACGGATTATTAACGTAGGATTACTTATCATTGCTTACCTCATTTGTATGTATATATGTATGAATGTGTTATGTATATATCTATCTATCTACCTATCTATCTATATATATATATATATATATATATATATATATATATATATATATATATATATATATATATATATACATATATACATATATATATATACATATATATATATATATATATATATATATATGTATATATATATATACATATATATATATATATATATATATGTATATATATATATATATATATATATATATATACTTATACATCTACATATTCACATATATATATATATATATATATATATATATATATATATATATATATATATATATATATATATATACATATATATACATATATGTATATATATATGCTTTTTTAAACGCATTTTCGTACTTTTCTGTTTAACTGTTTACTTCTACTGGGTTTGGCACGCTGCCAAAATTATAACTCGCGACGGATACTGAAATTTTTCTTTCCGGAGGACTGTTGTTGGGGAATACAATCCTACGTTAAAAAAATTAAATACAGGATGTCCGGGCTAAAAGTTTTCAAAAGTCATGACTTATTTTTACGGAACTGCTTATTAGAATTAAAAAAAATTGTTTAAATAGAAAAAACATCTCATCAAGTTTTAATATCTATATATATATATATAAAACAGTTCCGTAACTGACTGACTGACTGACAGATAACGCACACACCAAACCGCTTGACATAAAGGGCTGAAATTTTGTATGGCGATTCTTCTTTATAGTGTAGGGGTGCACTAGGACAGACTTTTTAAAAATTCTTCTTAGATTTTTTAAATTAAACTTTTAAGTTGTTTTTTAACATTCTTTAAAATTTTCATTTAAAATAATAATCCAGGGTAATAAAATTTATTTCATGAGAAAGATCATAATAATTCCTCTAAAGTGAAATCTTTTTCGAATATTTATCTTCATTTTCTGATTTTTGGTGAATGTTTAAAGATTAATTTTTACAATTTAATTTATTAAATTCTGATCACGTGGTTTCTTTTCATTTTTTGATACTTTAAACTAGTTTTGCGTCACGTGCATAACAACGAAATAGACAAAAAATTTTTTTTTTTTATTGCTAATGCGGCAGACGATTGGACATTATCCAAATAAAATATTAAAATACAGTAAAAGAAATGTTTCTCAGACTGTATTATATTAACTGTACTATATTCTTTAGTATGTTCTATTAGATTTAATTTGAATATTTTTTTCTACATTATTTTGTCTATAAAAATATCCGTTACGTTTTTTTATAAATATATTTTTTGCGTTTCTTTACACCAAGTGCATATTGATCGTTGTATTTATTATAAATGTATATATATATATATATATATATATATACATATATATATATATATATATATATTGTCATTAATTGCCTACTTTGACCGTCGTATTTAATTTGAATGGACTCCATAGCGAAGTACGGGGTTTTCAGCTAGTCAATAATAGATTTCGATCATAGTATCATAGATTTCGATGTGTGCATCTTTTGTAGCACGACTAACGTCTAAATTGTAATCCAGTTCTGTCCAAATGTTTCGTAGCGTATCAGGAGTTATTAGACTTTTTTGTTTGGGGATTCATTAAATTCATTGTGTATAAACAAAAAAATTGGAAATGTGGATGAGTTGATGAAGTGCATGATTCGAGCATTCTTTTCTCCTTAATTTAACACTGAGCCGAGCGAATCCAAATCAGCTACTAACTAGCGGCCTTAATAATTTCCATCCGAGTTAATATTACACCTGATGAAACAAAAATAAACGTCTACTTTCTTCCCCGATTCACACAACTTTTCCTTCACCGTGCTTCTAGGAATAAAACCAAACCGAAAAACGTCTTTTAAAATACGAAACGAATACATCCAAGAGTACCTCAAATTGCCCAGCGAACGGTGCATCTGTCACACGCGATCTAAAAAAAAACGTCTCTTCCCCGAGATCTTCCATGGAGATTTGCTTCCGCGCTTCTATGGAGATGAAAACTCGAATTGAAAGGCGTGTGTGTTTTCATATTTTCTTCGCCAGGCTATCCATTTTTATTTTGTATATTAGGACAGGCGTCAAAAAGCTTTTTTTTTATTTTCACGGACATGACAGGCATTTTTTTTTGTCAAGAAAAAACATTGAACCAGGTCTTTATTTTTTTACCCGGTTTTATTTCGTGTTTCTCGTGGAAAGTATGGCTTTTATTATTAAAGGAGAGGAGATAGGACCCGGTTTTAATGGACGTATGTTTCAGGACGTGGGGAGAATGATTTTTCTGGATTATTTTCCTGTTCGACCTCTTGGAGATTTTACTTCGGAGAAAGTTTTTGGGCTTGTTAATATCATGGATAGACATTATGTTAAAGACATAAATGCTGGGACAAGATCAGTATTTATATAGACGTATTGAAATGCATGGAAAAATGGGAGCTTGTATTTAGATATCCCTAATCTGAACCCCCTGGGGAGTCTGTAACTACTACAGGGCGTGACCCCAGGTGGCGGATCGGGGAATGCATGCACTGGAATTTCCATTGGGTTGTAGAAGGGAAATAAAATACCTTCCGCGGACCAACATTTAGTCCGACCTCTTTCGAGACACTGGCACCGCTCTTGCATGGATAGTGTTGAAAATATTACTTCTCCTAGTGAAATCTAGGAGGGGAGATTCATTCTCCCTTCGTCAGGGATATCCACGGATATATATCACCCGATCAGCAGTTCGACAGATTTGTAGTTGAACTGCACTTGTTGTTTAACCTGCTTCGCCGTTTTTGCCTTGTGATGGATTTCTTGTGATGTTTAACCTGATTCGCCATTTTTGTCTTGTGTTGGATTCTTTGTGTTATTTAACCTGCTTCGCCATTTTTGCCTTGTGTTGGATTTCTTGTGTTATTTAACCTGCTTCGCCATTTTTGTCTTGTGTTGTTTGACCTGCTTCGCCGTTTTTTTCTTGTGTTGTTTAACCTGCTTCGCCCTTTTTCCTTGTGTTGGATTTCTTGGTTATTCAACCTGCTTTGCTATTTTTGTCTTGTGTTAGAATTCTTGTGTTGTTTAACCTGCTTCGGCATTTTTGTCTTGTGTTGGATTTCTTGTGTTGTTTAATCTGCTTCGCCATTTTTCCTTGTGTTGGATTTCTTGTGTTGTTTAACCTGCTTCGCCATTTTGGCTTTGTGTTGGATTTCTTGTGTTATTTAACCTGCTTCCCCATTTTTGCCTTGTGATGGATTTCTTGTGTTGTTTAACCTGCTTCGCCATTTTTGTCTTGTGTTGGACTTTTTATGTTGTTTAACCTGCTTCGCCATTTATCTTGTGTTTGATTTCCTGTGTTATTTAAAAATTAATTGTTTTAATATTTACAAAACAGTATGTCTTTCTAAGAATGGTTTCCTCGTGTTATTGAGATAGCTATTGAATGCGAAATTCGAGAACCACGGATAGCAGATACCGTTTTCAGAGAGTTATATGGTTCTGTTTCTTATGTACCCTGTCAATCCTCTAACGGTCCAGGCACACTATAAAGTAATAGGCATAAATATAAATAATAATTCCTTTATTTTCTACGTAGAGGTAGACTAGCATAGACCGACTTGGGGCTTCAAATAATAACACAACAGTACCGCAACTTGCGGTACTAAGAAACTGAACTTTAAAGTCGTAATGAACCCTTTCAGGCAGAATATACGTTCACTAGCAATACCCGTAACCATCGGGCTCTGAACTAACTATGGAAATCATGCAGCCACCTAGGCTAAATACTAATACGTGCTCTATCAGTTAAATCCCGCTATCACCTTCAATCTAGCTTTTCTCGACTCTTTCGTATCTCTACTAATAGCGTAGCGTACTACCGTACAAGTCTCCACTCCCTTCTTGGGCTCTTGCCAACTCAGCGTGTGTCACTTAAATAGACCAGACGTCTGCTCCGAACTCACTTCGCCTGGCTTGCACTGCGCAGCTACCAGAAATTTGCATCTGAGCAACACGCGAACCCTACAGAGTTCATTATTTTTTTTTCTCCTTTTTTCTCCACCAGAGGAGTGAGGTGGAGCTGTTGTCGATGTGTAGAGCACATAAAACAGTCGATCCAGTAGAAGGGTACCTGCTGCGAAACATTGAACTGTACAGCGTCATTTCTACAGCTCTAAATCATATTTACAAGAAGTGATCAGCGGTTGGGGATTAATATCAAGGTTTCCCGTGGCTACAGCACCCTCTGCACCCGTCTATACGGCACAAACGTCCACGTTTATTGCGGGACAATCTCCCTATTGTGTTGCATGACAAAGCTCGTCGTCATGTTGCACGAGCTGTAAATGATCTTTTGCGACGGCGGTCTTAGGAGGTGTTAAAATACCCTCCGTACTCACCTGACATGAGTCATTGTGACTACGACCTCTTTCCTAAGTTGAAAGAACCCCTTCGAGGCATCCGATTTCCTAATGTGCCATCAGTGATCCGAGCATTAGGGCGCTCCGTCGCTGACATCAACACACAACACCTTGCCAACGGTATCCTCCGGTTTCCTGACATCTGTCAAAAGGTACAAGACTTTGCTGTTGATTATATTGAAGGAATGTAATGTAATTTTGCTTGTACGTTCATTTAAAAAATGTTTTCCTTGTATGTTGCCATTATTTTACGTACAACCCTCGTAGAAGTCCTATGTCACGGGGTAAAATTACCGCGATATTTGAAAACAGATTAAAAAATGGAGTAAAGAAGAAAGCGGGAGAATAACAAAGCGGAATTGAAAAAAGAGTACGGTAGAAGGCCGCGACAAGAATTGATGAAGGCAGGAAGTGAATAAACGGTAGACTTAGCCGAATTCTAAGGAACAAGATACTTAGGTGCAATTACGAAATGAAAAGGCACACCGCAAAGAGGAATGGCAGATGTGAACAGATAATAAGGGAAGTAAAAAAGGCAGGTTAATGAAGAGGAACGATGTATTGGGGCAATTTGGCTAAAAAGGAGGAAATGTAAAACAGATGGAAGTCGTAGAATATGGGAAGATGGCCGTGGGAACGGTGTGTTAATGACATAAAATGCCACACCTACGACAGGGTGGAGAGTAAAACATATGGAAGAAACGATTAAACCAATAGAAGAGAAGTAGAAATAGTTGTTGACCAATTGAAGAAAGAAGGTGGTGCTTTGAAGCAAGGGCGAAAATTTAGACCCAAAAGAGAAAAGGGATATAGACACACTTTGAGTTCCGACATAGAGATGTGTAGACTGACGCAGAAGCAGGGGTATTTTTAGAGTACGAGCGACACGTAATGCAGAGAGAGATAGCTGCAGGACTTAGAGGGATAGAAAAATGAGTATTGGTAACTAGACTAGAAGGAAATGACGATGATAGCCCACGACTAAATAAGAAAAGATGAGCATAGTCATAATTCCTGCATCAGAATAAAAAAGAAATAGCAGTCTTCATGATCACAATCCCGAAAGAGCAGACAGCCCAGATAATCAACTCCCCGCCAGCAGAAGTCCAGTGAATGAGGCCGAACGGGCAACTGAAAGAAAGGACAGCACCACTCCCCAGGGACTGATTGACTGACCCCCATCATAGTTCGAGGACCACCCACCGATGACAGACCGTATTTTGATCGAGTATGCAGATTTGTAAGGAATCGCCTCCTACCCAGCGACGTTATCAGAATGTGATGTTAAAAGATCGATCAGCGAAGGTATTGTGCAGTCTTTTATTGATCCCTAATGAACGTGTATGTAGAGTGCCTCTCATCCTAAGGTCAGATTTCAATGAGAAATATATATATAATGTTGAGTTAAATGAATATATTTAAAATTATTCTAGGGTACCTCACATCTTAAATAAATAATCGATATGAATATATTACATGCATGATTGGTGTGTACGTAACAATAATTATTAAGTAAATACTATAAGTTGCAATTATGAATGATATATGTGTGTGTGTACTTTCAATAAATTCATCTGTTATTAATCAATCAGATAATCTGTGATTTCTACAAACACAACTCATGATACTAATGTTTTCTTTTTGGTCGGTGAAACAGATAGTAATGAGTTAATTAATAGTTTGGCAATACACTCCAAATTAATTACTGTGACCAGCATGATATACGATCACGAATAATCTATGAACTATTATATTTGGTCCCATGACCTTACTCCTATCTCCCACCACAAGTCTATAATATCCTACAATGATCTGACAAATTTTCTCCGTGGGTTGACACTGAGCTGAGAAATTCGAATACGAATACTAACCAGCCTGTTTAATAATTTAAACTTCTACAGTACTATAGCTCATAAAGCAAAAATTAACGTCTCCTTTTTCTCCGATACACACAACATATCCTTACGATCGGTCTAGAAATGAAACTAAACCGAAAAAAACGTCTTTAAAACATTTAAGGGCACACAGGACCTTGAAGTTCGATGAAATGACTCTAAATATCGTTTAATTCTGACCACAAAAACTCAAATATTAGAAAAAGAAATTATCTTTCTTTATACGTATAAAGTACATATCTTAAAATATGTCATATATAAAAATGGAAATTATAAATCTATAAATAATTTTCAAATTAGCAGTTTAGAATTTTATATGATTAACTGGTGATTAGAAATCACAAAGTGCTGTGCGCATCATTAAATTGAGATATATGCTTACAGAAAATAGTTAACGGTCACAATACACTTGCAATATACACTGCTGGCCGCCCAAATTGCAACACCAAGAAAGACAAGAGATATCACAACAAAATTTATTTTGTAGATAACATGTTGACCAAGTATCAAATGATTAAATTTATAGACTTCTGTGAAGTGTGGTTCCTGCCAAAATCAGTAGCCAGAGTAGCCGCCATTGTTGGAGATCACCGCTGCCACACGCCTCGGCATTGATTCAAAGAGACTTTGGATGAGTTCTTGGGATACAGCAGACCAAGCAGCTTCCACACGTTGCCAAAGTTGATCTGCTGTGGCAGCTGGGGATGGAATCTGGGTCAATCGTAGAGCAATCATGGACCGCATGTTTTCTATCGGCGAAAGATCCGGAGAGCGAGGCGGCAGAGGGTAGTAATTCAATCTGGCGATTGACGAAGAACCGTTGGACGATGCGTGCTACGTGTGGTCGCGCATTATCCTGTTGAAATATGGCTGTGGGCAAGACCTGAAGGTAAGGAAGGACAACTGGCTCCAACACCTCGGAGATGTAGCGCTGGCTGTTTAAAGTAACGGCAATGCGTACTAGAGGTGTGCGAGAGTGATATCCAATACCGCCCCATACCATAATACCCGGTGCAGGACCAGTGTGGCGGTGCATAACGCAGCTATTCAGCATCCTCTCTTCACGGTGTCTCCAGACTCGAATGCGACCATCGTGGTGTTGCAGACAGAAGCGTGACTCGTCAGTAAAGACAGTTTCATTCCATTCTGCCGTCCACATCCTTCTGTCATCGCACCATTGGCGGCGGAGACGTCTGTGGTTCTGCGTCAAGGGTAGACAAAGCAATGGACGTCTTGCGGACAGACCACTCTGCTGTAAACGGCGTCGAATGGTACGCGCAGACACTGGATGATGCATTAGAGACTGCATTTGCTGTGCTATGGTTCGTGATGTGACTGAGCGATCCGTCACTTCCATGCGCACAATTTGCCTGTCATCACGTGAAGTGGTGTGCTGAGGTGGATGCGATCGAACACGCCGGTCCGTCGTACCCTCCTGCATCCAACGATCACATAACCGCATTACAGTTGTTTGATTTCATCCAACACGACTACCGATTTCCCTGAAAGATAATACACAATCTCGGTAGGCCACAACCCTTCCTCTGTCGAACTCAGATACTTGATCAAAAGATGATCGCTGTTTTCGACGAGGCATAATTGATCGTTTTTTTCAAAAAAAAACACAAGAAAAACACAATTGCCGAACTTGAAATCGTCGAAATCTCCAAGCCTTAAATAGCGCTTTGAAGTGGCGCCACAGGCGCACGTGATGTGCGTCTGCGCTGAAATTCTAATCATTTGCATATCTCACCTCCGCTAATGCATGTTGTAAATTTCATGTTATTTGCATGTTTCCTTCAGGGTGTTGCATTTACAGTGGCCAGCAGTGTATTTACCTGTAATGTAAAACCAAATAAATTGTAATAAATATTATTTAAATTAAAAATTGTGTATAAAATTGGAAAACTTCAGAAATTATCACAATTATTTGCATAATTTTCCCACATAAAAAAAGTATTCCAGAATCACACATTTTTCTGGTTTTAAAATGTAGACTACTATGAAATATACATATGAGTGCAGTTTTATCAGTTTCCTATTGATAGTTTAAAAGTAATGCTGCACACAAACTCAAAATCACCAGTTAATCATATAAAACTCTAAACTGCTAATTTGGAATTATTTATAGATTTATAGTTTCCATTTTTATAAATGACATATTTAAAGATATGTACTTTGTATGTATAAAGAAAGAAAATTTATTTTTCTAATATTATGTGAGTTTTTGTGGTTAGAATTAGACCATATTTATAGTCATTTCGTCGAGATTCAAGGTCCTGTGCGGCCTTAATAGAAATACATTCCAGTGCCTCAAACCGCCCACCGAACCCATGTATCTATCCCACGCGATCTTGGAAACGTCTCTTCCCCGAAATATTTCTCGATGATTTGTTTCTGCGCTCTAAGGAGATGAAAACACGTAATGAAAGGCGTGTGTTTTCATCTTTTCCTCTGCTGGCTATCCATTTTTAACCCGTATACAGGTAACCCTCCTATAACACGGTTAGATAGGTTCCTAGAAAATGCCGTGTTGTGTGAAACCGTGTTATATGAGACCCAGAGACAGTACAAAAAGGGAAGTTACGTTCCGAAAACTTATTAAGAACAAGCTTTTTTTTTTAGGGGAACGGTGGACATTAAAATTTACTTTTTTTACTTTTCATCATAGAGATACGAAATTTTGTACATATACACATTTCACTATAAATAAATAGAATACCTTAAAAGAAATTTCCAATCTCATTATAATTTTAAGATTTTTTAAAAAATTTGAAATTTATGAACAAAATTTAAAATGCTCCTTGCTACTTAATTTTTTAGATCTTTCTTCGATTTTGCATTTAAATCTCTTTAAACTGTATAACAAACAAATCTGGGTATCGATTATTTAATCCCTTGAATAGTTAATTTTTGAGAGATTTTTTTCTGAATTCCATCCCGATTTTTATCAAAATTTTGCCTTTTGAAAAGTTATAAATCAAATTTAATTACCTTAATGAAGTCGAATTGTAAAATGCATACCCAGTTTTTTTGTAAACAGCATCAGGATTCTTCCTTATCAATTTCATGAATTTTGAAGAAAAATTAAGTAACATGGAGCATTTAAAAAATCTAAAAACCTTGAAAAATCTGGTTTTAGAAATACAGATTTAAAATTTATTACTACACTTACCCATTATAAATTACTTTGTAGAAGCTTCATAAATGATATTTTACTTGAAAAAAATTATTTTGGTAATAATAATCTACAGAAATATTTATATTATTTCAATAACACAATCAGTATTACAATGACGAGATTTGCTGAAATAAAGGTCCACCGTTCCCTTAAATTCCATATAAACAAATTAATGAATTTCTTCCTCATCACTGCTCAGTACAATCAAACGAGAACGTTTTTTTCGGTTGAACGATATCACCTTTACTTTCAGAACCTTTTCCTTCATTTAGAGTTTTTTCACCTTCTATCCTCTAAAAATTCTGTAATTTTGGTTTGTTTGCTGGTTTTTACAAAGTCATTGTAGATTTCACGTTATGGACATAGACAATTTTGCAGCTCCCTTTTGAATTTTCGGCTTCTTTCAGCGGAAAGGTCTGCATTCAAGAAAAGAGATTCAAGATTTCCAGCTAAGCTTAGACCTTCTTGTAATTTTACAGAGCTATAAATGAATAATTTATAATTTGTTTATGCATTTTTATGTAAAGCCACTGATAGTTCAATATTCCTTCTCGTCATTATTTTAAGGTAATTTAGTTTTTAAATGTGTTAAACAAAAATCCTGTTGTCTAGTGCTGTAGAAGTAGTGTTGTAAAAAAAGGTTTCGCAAATTTTTTATCGTGTTAGATCGAAACCGTGTTACAGGTTGCAGTGTTATACAAGGGTTACTGCAATTTATCCTATCGTGTTAGAGCGAAACCGTGTTGTAAGATGTAAGTGTACTAGGATAGATGTCAAAAATATTTGTTTTTTTCATGACAAACATTTTTTTCCAGAGAAAAATTACGGATATATGTCCTTTTTTTTAACCCTGTTTTATTTCGCATCTCCCAAGGAAAATTATGGCTTTTTTTTTATTATTAAGGGAGAGTAGGAGATAGGACACGGCTTTAATGGACTATGTTTTAAAAACATGGGGAGAATAAACTAGTAGTTTTCTGCAAAACCTCGTGGAGATATTTCGTTGGAGAAAGTTTTTGAGGAAGTTAATGGCATGGATGTTTATTACGTTAAAGTCATATATGCTGTGGCAGCACTGGAATATATAATAAAATACATACGTATATGGAAAAATTGGAGCTTATATTTAGATAACATAAGCTCCCACTATAAGGCTTATAGATCAACACTGGGCTTAAACATGATCTTATATGTCTGATAGAGAGACTAGACATATGCTGTGAGAAGGCACTTCACATATTTATGATGACGCATTGAAATATATGGAAATAAAAGAATATATATTTAGACTAGCTGAATACCCGTGCTTCGCTACGGAGTACATTCAAATTGAATACAAAGGCCAATGTATGCAATTAATGCCCCAAAAAAAATATATTTAGAAAAAAATCGTAACTGATATTTTTATAGACAAAATAATGTAGAAGAAAATATTCAAATTAAATCTAATAGAACATACCAAAGAATATAGTACAGTTAATATAGTACAGTTTCAGGAACATTTCTTTTACTGTATTTTAATATTTTTTTGGATAATGTCCAATCGTCTGCCGCATTAGAAAGTCGCATGCAAATTGTGTAGCGCTGCGCATCATGTATGCGCATAGAGGGCGTTGTGGTAACTGCATATATAGCGCGTACTGTGGTTGTTCTGAATTAGTTGTTGGAATTGCCAGTATGGGTAAACTGCCTGATTTAGACGCCTTCGATCGCGAACAAATCGTAGGTGCGCGACGCATGGGCCATTCAATTTCCGAAATCGTCAGACAGCTAGGATTTTCAAGGTCGACAATGTCAAGAGTATACCAAGAATACATGGATGGTGGAAAAAAAACTAGCGATCGGGCAAACTGCAAAGGACAATCAGCCTTGACAGTGCGTTGTGAGAGACGGCTCAGGCGTATTGTACGTAGCCAGCGAAGCCAAACATTAGCTCAAATTACCACCCAGTTTAATGACGGTGCCAGTCGTACAGTCAGTAAACGAACTGTGCAACGCTCGCTTCACCGTATGGATTTCGGAAGCCGTCGACCTACGAGAGTACCATTGCTCTATATTCGCGATCGGGCTGCACGTCTTGCCTGGGCAAGAGAGCACAGAGATTGGAGTGTAGAGGATTGGAAACGAGTAGCATGGAGTGATGAGTCTCGATTCCGACTACTTAACGCCGACGGGAGGCTGAGAATATGACGTCAGGCTCATGAAGACATGGATCCTGCATGCATGGCTGGAACTGTACAAGGGCATGGTGGCTCAATCATGGTCTGGGGTGTTTTTTTGTGGCACAGTTTGGGATCTTTGGTGCGTGTACCAACCTCCCTCAATGCAATTCGGTACGTAGAGTTGCTGGGTGATCACCTCCATCCGTTTATGCTGTTCTGTTATCCGCACGGTAATGGAGTTTTCCATCAAGGCAACTGTACCTCTCACAAGTCCCGGTTGGCTACTGGCTGGTTGGATGAGCATTCCTCTGACTTCTCTGTCATGAATTGGTCACCTAGAAGCCCAGACTTATATCCTATTGAGCATCTTTGGGATGTTTTGGAACAAGGCGTGAAAGGCCATCACACAGCACCAAAGAACCTTACTGAATTATGGACAGCTTTAGCCAATATTTGGCGAGCCATTCCCGTGGAACGTTTCCAGAAACTTGTTGAATCTATGCCTCGTCCTTTGGCAGCCGTTATCAAGGCCAGAGGAGGCCCAACTAGTTACTAGGTAGGTATCCCTAATTCAGTGGCACTTCAGTGTATATATATATATATATACACACACATACACAATAAAATTCCAACATACGAAGATAAGGATGAGTGATAACCCTATGCAGAATAGGTCGATTGTAATAAAACAAGTAATATAAAAAAAATTAAAGTCAATTCCTATTTAGGTCAACAAACAAAATTTTATTTTAGTTACTTTTTGGCGGGGAATTGCGTTTGGCAAGTAATTGCACTGATATTGGCTCGATTCTGTGAACACCATTATTGCCGAGAAATTTTTTTCTTCCATATAAAACTAAAATTAATTAATTAAATTTAATTAATGAATTAATATTTGAAAAAACTGTATTAACATCAAGTGTCATCCACTAAAAGTTTAAAAAAATGGATTTGAACTTGAGTGGATGAATAAAAAGTATTTTATTAACGATTGAAAATTTGAACAAGATATATAAATATAGGGAGAGTGTGAACTAATAGTAGGAATTGAATAAGTTATATATGTCAGAAAATCGGCGCTAATGTGTCGTGTAAATGTCAAGTCAATAAATGAGTTTCCTAGTGTACTCAGATATCTGGACAGAACCATATCTAAATTAAAATGATGTTTCAGGAAATCGAATGCTTTTTCGTTGCGTTAGAATGCCTAAATCTTTAAAATGGTACCTCATTTATCGATTTTGGTTAAGTATGAAGGAATAAAAAGGGATAAAAGAAAAAAAAAACTTTTAGAAATAATATTCTGCCACTCTTCATTTGTAACTCGTGACGACAGTTTTAACGTCTGAAAGTTTGCTTTACCGTGGACCGTTATGGAGGAACGTAGTCGTACGTTAAAACAACCCAGATCTCAACTCAGAAAGCAGAAAATCAAAAGCATTAGATAAAATGAAATCACATCACAACGTTATGAACACAAAAACAGAAATTTAGAAGCCAACTTACCAATACCCCGATCAAAAAAAAAAATTTAAGTCAATTCCTACTTAGTAATTCCTACTTAGGTTGGCGACCATTTGGCGCCATATCGCCAAACTTGGCGAAATATCGACAAATTTGGTGACCACAATAAGTCACCATAAGTCAAAAACGATCAAAGTCAAAAATGTCTTTCTCTTTTGGGGAGTACAATGTTAAAAATATCTAATTTAATTCTAAGGCAATGATCGGACAAATTTTCTCCATAGGTTAACTCTGAGCAGAGCGAATACTATACGAATACTATCAAGCAACCTTAGTAGTGTTCCGTTTTCCTAGGTTCGATGGGATTGCATAAAATCTCTTCAGAAATTGCACACAAAATAAAATTTATTATTCTCCAAATTCTTCAGGCGCATACACAAATACTAACAGTAAACGCATAACAACTGTCTTCTATTCAACAGAAAACTCTAAAAACACAAGTCAGGATAACAGAGTCTTCATAAAAGAACACTGGCTTATATAAGAGCATAAAAGAACGCAGCATAAAAGAACACTGGCTTAAAATGCCAATTTCAGGTATATTTATAGACTTCCAAAGCGCCCTCTATCGGCCAGCGAGCTAGAAATTGTTGGAACATTCCAGAAAGGCCTAGAAGGTTGGCGACCATTTGGCGCCATACCGCCAAACTTGGCAAAATATCGACAAATTTGGTGACTACAATAAGTCACCAAACCATCGCCATGGCGATAACTCTCATATTTGGCAAGAATTACCATAGACTCCTAAAATTCGTAACCATAGTATCAACCCTTACGAAATTATACCTCATTAGACAAAAAATTAATTCCTCCTTTCTTCTCCCATACACATAACTTCTCCCTTAGATGGCCTCTAAAAATAAAGCTAACCCAAAAAACGTTTTTAACACGCTAAGACATATATCCCAGTGCCCCAAACTGCCCACTGAACCGTGCATCTGTCCCACGCCATCTAAAAAACGTCTCTTCCCCGAGATCTTCCAAGGAGATTTGTTTCCGCGCTTCTATGGAGGGGAAAACACGAATTGAAAGGCGTGTGTTTTCATATTTTCCTCTCCCGGCTATCCATTTTTATTTCGTATGTTAGGACAGACGTCAAAAAACTTTTTTTTCACGGACTTCTTTTTTACGAACATTCTTTTTTACGAGAAAAAACATGGAACTATGTCTTTTATTTTAACCCTGTTTTATTTCGTGTCTCCTAAAGAAAGTATGGCTTTTATTATTAGGGGAGAGGAAATAGAACCCAGTTTTTAATGGACGCATGTTTTATAAGAACGTGGGGAGAATGTACTGCAGGATTATTTTTCTGCGCAACCTCTCGGATATTTTACGTCGGAGAAAGTTTTTAAGTTATTAGCATTGATAGGCACTACGGTTACTTTGTGACGGATTTTAAGTGTTTTTTCCTATTTCAGCCGATGAGTTTTAAAAGCAATTGTAAAACATTGGTACACCCTTTTCTTACGTAGTAGCATTATATTGCGCTAAGCCGGATCTTTAATTACCACCGAAAAATTAAAGTTAAAATGTGTCCCAAAGTTGCCCCGCCAAATGAAGCTACTTTGTGGCATCTGTGTTTTCACCCTGAAATCCAAGAGGAAAAATTGCTTGACACATTGTCAGAAATCAAACCGCATATAAAAAGCGTGATACACAATTATATATACCTATTACAAATATTGGATAGCTTTATCTATATCTTTGTCATCAAAGAGACCTAGGGTGCCCCGGGCAGCCATCAGTTCTGTGAGAAGATGACGAAAATCGTCTTTTGACGCATTCTGCTTCTTCGGGTAGTTTTTTTCCAGATAATCAATACTCCTTTCTCTCCCGTGGTATTATAGAGGACGGAATAAGGCAACATCGAGTGACTGGAGGAGGTGGGTCGACTTTGTGGGTAATTTTGTAACAGTGTCAATGTGTCACAAAGTAATCCCGTCACCTTTCGATATTATGTTATGTTCTCATATCTCTCGGGTTATGTTGTATTTGGGTTATGTTCTCAAATATCTCGGAAAAATCACTACACAAAAGTTAGATTGCTCCCCAATCTAACCAACATATTGACAATAAAAAGTAATTACTTGTGGTAGTTGGTTGTATAAGGTGTTAGCCTTCGGCACACAAAGTTTCCGAAGTTTGAGTCAATAGCTTGACTACCGGTTTGAACAATACACTGGTCAGAGAAGACAAATGGTGCGCAGAAGCTTCGGACACTGACCACTAGGTGTCTCTATATGTCGGACAAGCTGTTGGCGCTGTTCTTTGCCTACCCGGTATCACGGGCGTGGCGCAAGATCCGAAATACGGAAAAATTACTATGTGTCACAAAGTTACCCCTGCAGTCACAGAGTAACCCCATCTTACGGTATAGGGTAGGTGGGGGCAAAGGTTCGCATGGGGCAAAGGTTCGCACATACATTTTAAAATGACCGGGAAGAGTTATAGGAAGAATAGGGTAGGCAGTGCATTCCTCTACTTCCAGTCAGTTGCCTCGTAAAAAATGTTGGAGTTAAGACCCCCTCTTGCAGAGAAAATGAGGTAAGTTTATTTTCGTCTCTTTTAATGTAATTTTTTGCAACTTTTGAGTAATTTTGAGCATCACTCAAACTCACGAACTGTTTTGGGCTTATTTTCGCATGTTAGGGTGGTAAATAACCTTTCAAATCCTACCTTAAGTTTTGGGTTAACTCAAATACAGTGGCGTCCATTCTGCAGAAACAGAACCAGCACGAAATGGGGTAAAGGTTTGCGGGAGTCATGGGGTAAAGGTTCGCAGTGCAAACCTTTGCCCCTCTAACTATTAACATTTGTTTCATGTCCTCTTTTCATTAGGAATCCTTATTAACAACGTCTTTTATTATTAATGGGAATTCACATTTTTGTAATTTGAAAAAAAATTATTGTTTTTGATAAAAACTGCCTGATTTTAATCAGAAATTTTTTTGTAAAATGCTTGAAAATCCATAAAATAAATTAGTACAACACAAAAATAAAATAGCTCTGAACAAAGACCTATTTTACAATATAAAAGAATTAAATGTTGTTACAAGACATTATAAGCTTCGAAGGTCTGGTTAGGGAAAAAAGCTCTAAATGAGTAATTTCCAGATTTGCAAGTCTTTGAAATGCTCCTTGCGTCACAATTTTTGACGAAATTTTATAAAATTTATTACAAAGACTTCTCTTATACATTAAAATACAGTTATGTATCCATTTCAGGTTTCGACATCATTCAGATTATCAAAGTTTTACTTAAGCGTGGAAAAGTACAAAAATTTCACGAGAATTCAGAGTACAAGCATAAAAATATTTCCTAAAAATTAATTATTCAACGAAAGCACAAATCAAAACATAACCCTGATCAAAATGTATAAGCAATCTAAATGCAACATTAAGGATAAGGTTAAAAATTGGATCGCAAGGAGCATTTTAAAAAACATAATAAAAATTTCAATTTTTTAAATATAAAAAATAAAATTTTAAATATTTATAAAATTTTATAAGGTGTTTGAAATAGTTTTACTTTAATGAATATTTATGCCCAATTTCATATCTCTGAGGTAAAAATTTCAAAAATTGCTTTGTAATGTCCCCCATCCCCTTAATTTGCTTAATTTTTACGGGTTTTAAAAGAATGAGTAAAGCCTAAGATATGATATAACGATAGTGTTAATAGTTGATATTTTAATTGGAAGTTCTTTAGTTTAAGAAAAAAATTATTGAGATTAACCCCTTTTCATTTTGTGAATTTCTTTGTTAGATTCAACTTTTTGTGTTAATAGTTGATATTTCATTTTGAAGTTATTTAGTTTAAGAAAAAATTTATTGAGATTAACCTGTTCAATTTGTGATTTTCTATATATGTAACACCTTTAAAAATATTACAAAATGTGAAATAAAATTATTTAGACAACTCTTTTTGTGATTTTCGATGCCTATCCAGTAAAAAACCAACGAATGGGGTAAAGGTTTGCAGTACGAACCTTTGCCCCACCGATTGGGGCAAAGGTTCGCAAACAGGTCTTTTGGTAAAATTAAAAATTCGGTGACTAAATCTTTCGGGAAAAAATTCATTATTTTATAGAAGGTAGAGGGGATACCCAACTACAATACAAGGGACTTTTTGGGGCGATAGGATCTAACGGAGGCCCGTAAGAAACCCAAAACTCAAAACTGCAAACCTTTGCCCCCACTTACCCTATATGCTGCGAAAACATAGGTATTTACAGGGTGTCCAGCAAAGAATTCCCTGATTTCAAAATGAAAAACCTCGAAAACAAAGATCTGTGGAAGAATACAACAAACGGTATTTTTATCGTGGAAGCTGTAAGAATTATATACACCAATTTTCGAAATAGTTACAAAAGCTGCTAACAGATGGCGTTCTACAACTCGTATCAACATGCATAAATAAACACGTACTCTTTGCAAGCAGTCTTTACAATCACTACATCACAATCTTTTCAAAATGTTCACCATTCGAAGTGGAACAAACGAACAGTAAAATTTGCCATCAAACCCTCTAGTGTCTCAACAGAAATAGATTCAGCTGCCCAACAGATCGCCGACTGAAGCTCATCCAGCGTGGTGGGATGGGTCCTGTAGACAGTATCTTTTAATGTGCTCCACAAAAAATAGTCACAAAGACTCAGGTCCGGGGAATATGGAGACCAATCCATGCCTGCGCCAGTAAATTGCAGTAAATTTGGCTAACAGCGCCATCTGTTAGCAACTTTTGTAACTATTTCGAAAATTAGTATATAAAATTCTTACAGCTTTCACGATAAATATACCGTTTGTTGCATTCTTCTACAGATCTTTGTTTTCGAGATTTTTCATTTTGAAATCAGGGACGTCTTCGCTGGACACCCTGTATATAGATATATTTAAATATATGTCAAAATTTAAGCTTATATTTAGGCACCACTGGGATGAAACGTCATCAGGTATGTCTAATACAGACATTAGTGTGGCGAGCTTTGCTAGCATTTTGCTTCCATTCAGATTTCTTTTTATATAATTCCATAAAAGTAATCGATAGGCCGCAATGCGTGGAATCACCAACAATCCGTATGGTATGAAAAATCCAAGTTGAATTCTTTAATTGGACGAAATGGAGGTTTATTTTTACTTAATCAATTTTAATATTTCAAGGTATTCTAACTATTTATTCTCCGTCTTCAAGCTGCCTAAATTTATGTGTAGTACTAGATTCACTTGTTAAATTTTACTACTGACATAATTTTTTTTTTTTACTATCTGTTGGATTTTGATTTTCTATTTTTGCATTTTTTTTGTAGAAGTTTAAATAGCTCTTTTAATTGTCACTAGATGGCGATACTGCTCCAGTTTTGCCATCGTTAATCTTCCTTCCCGCGATGTAATCAGTTGCATGTAGGCTTGTAGGGAGGTGTGTCGTGTTTTTTTTGCTCGTCGGTCTATGTATTGTATTGATGTACTGCGAGAGCACATTTCATGCCAATTTCTGTTGTAATGCTTCTTCAAGTTTCAAGTATAGAAATGCCGACATTCTTCCGCGTGAGTATCCAAACATTGCGTTGTACTAAGCTGAGTTCCGCCTTTTAATAAAGCCAGTTTTTCAGCATGCTTGTCGTCATTAACAAGTTTGAGCATTTTCAAGTTGTCATCATTGAAAGTTTTCAACCTGTTGAGCATAAAAGCCTTATTGTCCAGAATACAGTGATGGGAAAAACCCAGCGACCTTATGAGCTGTCTTAGAATCTTTTATCCCATATTTGCTGTGTGGTTCAGTTAGTTTCTACTGGTAAGAGTTCTGTTTAACGTTAAGTGAACTGGGCCACACACTATCTTTTCCATTCTTTAAAATAAACGCACATAATATTTTAACATCTGAATTAATCGAGTACAAAATGTGGTAAATTGTGCTTTAAACGTCCATGATATCCTTTAGTGGGCGACGTTTCTAAAATGAATGAGATATCAGGGTCAAAATGTCTTTTTTAAAATACTTTTTTAAAATTTTTTGATGAATTATCCCGCCAGCTTGAAAGAAAATGAAGTTAATTGGAAGTTAACTTGCGTTTAACATTTCGTTCCCACCCCGGTCGATAGATGGCTGCACCAGTCTACAAAACAAAATTGACTGAAAAAGAAATCAAATATGCTAAAATATGGCTAGAAGTATTACAATAATGCATTGTCATCGTGTTCTGAGCAATTCTAAAAGTTTCAAATGTCTAACTAGTCGGGAAGTTAATTAAAAATCGATTGCAATATTTGGGCTGGATAAACACACTCGCAAACAAGGCAGCAAACAAACAAGAAAGCGAGTTAATAAAAATATGGTGAAAAAAATGTCTAAGGGGGTAGCTTTTAAAGGCCAAGAGACTCGACAAACAAATCTCTATTTTCAGGCCCTGATTTTTCATTAATCCCGGTAGGCCCAGGCCTAGGGGCCCCGGAATGTTGGGGGCCCAAAAAAATTTTTATTTTTAAAGAAAAGAAAGAAAAAATTCCCAATTAAATTTTTTTATTTTACCTTTTTTAATAGCAATTTTTTTATATGTCCTTTCGAATTTAATTGATTGATTCATCGTATGTATAGTTCATCATATGTATGTTATAGTGTATATAAGGGATTAATAAGTTTTTCTGGTTGCATTGCATTGGTGTTTTAATGATGAATTTAATATGCTGTGTTGCCTTTTTGTTAAATGATAATGTTCTAAGCTTCTACGCTTCAAATAGCGAATTCTTGGTAAAATGGTACTTTCACAATGATTCATGATTATTTTTTTGTGTGAAAATTTGGGAAATTTTAAGCCCACAACAGTGTTAGGGGGGGGGAGGGGGCCCCATCCCGAGTTGTGCCTATAGTCCAGAATTTTCTAAATCGGGCCCAGCCTATTTTCAATTATCAGTAGTTACTAAAATAATTCATTCAGAAACAGGAAAATTTTAATGTGAGTTAAACACTTTTTTCTTTATAAATATGGCTCTCAATTTTTTTCTACGTTGAAGATAAATACTTAAAATTATTAAAATTTCACCCATTGTTTTTTTCACTCTTATGGCAAGGCGCGCAGACTAGCGTCTATTTATTAATGAATATACATATATTTTAGTTTTAAAATAATTTTGTATAATATAACTTTAAAATGAACTTCTTTGAAATCAAAATTCTTAGTTCTTCATAGAAAATGAACTTCATAAGTTTTTTCAAAAAAACATTTAATTAAAAAAATTGTTGATAAATTTTAATGTAAATAAAATTTTTATGGCAGGAATGACATAATAGTAGGTCATTTTAATGATACATGTTTATATTGCCCGTGTATAAAATTTCATGATATTCCAGCCAACTGTTTAGGTGATATCATGTGCGAAATTACATAACAATGAAAAAAACAATTGTTAAAATTTTAAACAGTCAAACAATTTCTCTTCGAAAAAGAAAAAACTGACAGCCATATTTGTAAAGAAGAAAGAGTGTTTAACTAAAAGTAAAATTTTCATATTTCTAAACAAATTATTTTAGTAACTGATGATTGAAAATAGGGATATACCCTTTAAAAGGTATATGTCACGCTAAAACATACATCCCAGTGCCCCAAACAGCCCACCGAACCGTGCATCTGTCCCACGCCATCTAAAAAACGTCTCTTCCCCGAGATCTTCCACGGAGATTTGTTTCCACGAGGAGATGAAAACACGAATTGATAGGCGTGTGTTTTCATATTTTCCTCTACCGGCTATCAATTTTTATCTCGTATATTAGGATAGACGTCAAAAAACTTTTTTTTTTTACTTTCGTGGACATGACAAGCTTTTTTTTTTGTCCGAGAAAAAACATGGATCTATGTATCTTTTTTTAAATCTATGTATCTTTTTTAACGAAATTAAAATGCTTTGCGGCGTGGGTACTTGACTAACTCTGTTCAGCGCACAATCAATTACTTTTAACCAATCAACCTTTTAATTAAGTCACACCTTTCTGTCACGTGATGATGTGAAGTTATAAAAGTTTCTGTCGTCTAAAATTAGACGCACTCTGAAATATTTTCCATGCCACGAAATTCCCGGCAGAGGGGCCGGTGAACTTAATAAACATATAGTTGAGTAATTCGGTTGTGTTTTCTGTGTCCAAGGTGGGAGATTTGCGGGAACTGTTTTAAAACGTTTGTGATGCACTGCCGGGCGATATTTTCATCCATTCCGCATTCATTCCTTCTCTCCACGCCCGTCTCGTCACACACACACACACACACACATATATATATATATATATATATATATATATATATATTATAATCCCCTTAATGGCCGTCCTTACAGCGGCGATATGAAATTTCTCGTTCTAAAGAGGGAATCTTGAAAAATGGTCCCCATAAGCTAAAGGTGAAGGGAGAGGAGATAGGACCCTGTTTTCATTGGACGCATGTTTTATAAGAACGTGGTGAGAATGTATTGCAGGATTATTTTTCTGCACAACCTCTCGGATATTATTACGTCGGAGAAAGTTTTTAAGTAAGTTAATAGCATTGATAGGCATTACCTAGAGGGTATATATGCTGTGAAAACTTCGGTATACAGAGGCTGTTCGCACATTTTTAGACGATTTTGGTAAGCGGTAATAAAAAATCATTTGCTGCAAAAGAAATAATTACAATTGTACTATGTTTTTAAAAGTCAAAATTATCGTCTGCGGCTTGAAAGTTTTGTTTTTATTCAAAATGGCGTTTTTAACAAAGCAGTGGTTCGAAGGCTACATTTATGCTCTTTCCGGAGAGAAATATGCATACTCCGTTATTCAAAAACGATGTGAGAGTCATGGTTTTGTGATATCTAAAGCGTCGATAGGTAATATCGTCAACAAGAAAGGAAAAAAAAACGTCAAATTGGAGCCCCAAGTGGGACAAAAATTCCAAACAAGTATCCAAGGAAAAAACGGACATCTTCGACTATTGCAAAGGTACGTTGTTTAATGTCAAAAGAAAATCCCCCTAGTCAAAGGATAGTTGCAAAATCATTAAAATGCTCGGTGTCCACTGTAAACAAAATGATAAACGTTGATTTAAATCTTAAGAAAGTGAAAAAACGCAATGTGCATCGTCTTCTTCCAAATTATATCGCTGAAAGCAGGACACGCTGCAGAATTCTATATGAGAAACACTTATCCAAAGAAAAATGGAAAACAATTGTCACAATAGATGTATCATGGGTGTATTTAAATGATTGCAACAAAAAAAAGAGCCATTTATTATCATAAAAGGGGAGAAAAAAATTTAAGTACATGGTTCAAAGAATCGAAAGAAAGATTTTCTAAGGGATACATGATTGTTGCTGGTTTTTCTTATAATGGCAAGTTAAAAATAAAGAGAGTGGGAAAAAATGTCAAGATTAACTCCAAATACTATCAGGAACATATTTTATCGACAATTTTTCTGAATGAAATACCATCGCTTTACCCTCAGTGTCATCAATCTGTGAGACTCCATCAGGACAAAGCTAGCAGTCACACATCAAAATCCACTGTAAATTTTCTAAAACAAAATGGAACAAAACACTGGTATCAAGGCCATACCCTTCACTGATATCCCTACTAAATTTCCCGATGTATCACCTATGGATTTTTGTGCTTTCGGACTTTTAAAATCTGCATTATCCAAACGTCGTCCCAAAACCCTTACGGGACTCTGGAAAGCTGTTCAGGAGGAATGGGATAGAATACCTCTTCTGACACTTCAAAAAGCATTATTATCCTGGAAATTGCGGTGTCGAAAGATAGTTCAGAATAAGGGATGTCAAATA
>OU015499.1:105001630-105069130 GCA_907164885.2 Dolomedes plantarius
GACTTATAACAATTTAAAGACGAGAAATGGGGAAAAAACCCATCATGAAGAAAAACGCTCTTACAGGTTTAAAAAACAATTGGCTACTATTAGAATGTTGCAAAAAAAATAATAATAATTTCTCCTGATCTAATTAAGATAGAATCATTATTTAAACGTCATTTTAAGCGTAGAAGAACCCAGAAATTTTTAATGCAATAAATTTTTTTTTGAAAATTCGAACAATTTTGTGTCCTGGACCCCCTTAATGTAAGGTAGCACTATGAGTTTAGACAAAATTTCAAATACAGTCGAACCTCCATATATTGAAGTAGCAAATTGCGCGAAAAAAGTTCGATATATAGAAATGAGCTTAGTCTTATCATAATTCTCCTAAAAAAAAATAAATAAAGCTAATTTTCGTATACGAAACTCCATTTCTAATTTATATGCGAATCCCATTAAATGAAAGTTAATAACTAAAAAATGAATTAATATGAAAGATTTATTGATTACTACATATCTTAAAAAAACAATAATGCAGACAGTGGTTACAATGATCACAGTTACATTCTTTAAAAAAAAAAAACGAATATCTTGCTGAACAGTTAGTTTTGCGGAAAGTTCAAAGAAATGTTCGTATTTATTCAGTCCACTAAAAACTTCATCAGGGACATTTTCCGCGAATTGAAGTCCACGACGTATTGTTTCAAATGCCAAAAATTGGGAGATTATATTCTAAAGTGGAATAAAATCTCCCAATTTGTTCTGAAAAAAATTTCGATATATAGAGATTTTTTCGATATATAGAAACAATTTTTCTATGTAATGAACATGGAGATTTGCTAAGAGTTCGATATATAGAAAATTTCGATATAGGGAAGTTCAATATATGGAGGTTCAACTGTATTTCCAAAAGAAACTGTTATATTTTGCTTACAAACACTTTTAAAAAGTAATGTGAGAAAGTTTTAAGGCGTTTGCAATGAATAGACATTCTTATATATACTGAACGGTCGTACTAAAACTAGTGTAAAACGGGGTAAATAAGGCCCGTTAACGCCAATGTTTTGAAAAGAAAAGACAAAACTTTTATGCTCGAGGAATAAACAGGAAATCCAACGTAAATAAAGCACAAATAGCATTAAGGTGCAATTTTGCATACGGCCGTTTCGAGAGCTGCAAAGCAGCTTCTTCATCAGTGCAAAGAAGTTAGTGGCAGCTCAAAAAGCCGAAAACTAAGCACGCTTAGTTTTACCGGATGGAATTCTTTCATCCCATTCCTTTCCTAGTAACCATAAATCCTGGATTAGAATCTTACCAGAAAGTACGATTGGTGAAATCCAATCTAGTGGATCATATAATTTACTGATATCCGATAATACAATTCGCTTTGTAGGGAAGCTAGTGGTCATTTTGAATGTTATATTGTAACTAAATACATCCATTCCAGGATGTCAGTAGAGGCCTAACGTTTTAACCTTAGAATCTACAATTGATTTAATCATGCTCCTTTCCCTATAGATTTCTGGAAGGTTCTGAAGAATTTCATCTTTGTTACTGACCCATTGTCGTAATGTAAATCCCTCTTCCTTTAATACTTGAATAGTTTGTTCCCGTTTTTCAATAGCTTTATCAAGCGTCTCGGCACCTGACATTAAGGTATCTACATAAAATTCTTTCTCGATTGCGCGAGCTCCGAGTGGAAATCTTTGTTTTCTCGTCCTCGGCTACTTGTCTCGTCGTACGGATAGCAAGAAATGCTGAACAGTCCATATCAAAGGTGACCGTTAGTAATATATAGTGTTCTAAGGGGTCCTTTGGAGATCTTCGCCAAACTATTCTCTGGTAGTTAGTATGAGGCTCAGCGATGCGAATTTGCCGGTACATTTTTTCAATATCTGCCGGTACATTTTTTCAATATATGCGTGTACTCATTCTTTAAGATTGGATTTTTTTCTAATCGTTTTTCTAGTCTTAGAAATTGGGATATTGCATTTTGTAAGGTTTCCCCTAATGGTGGGGCTTTTGGCTTAAACGGTAATTGTACAGTGTATCGCTTATGTTGCCTTTCGTAAGTGTCACTAAATATTTTCTCACACATCTCATCGTCCTTTGAAGGACGTTTCACTTGCGGAATTTCTTCAATCTCCCAAAATGCTCTCAGCTGATTCTGCAATTCCGTATATGAATGCATGTTTACTGGTATTGTGTTATCACTCGAACTTCTGGTTAAGTGTATTGGTCCGGTTAAGATCCAACCAAATCTCGTATTTTGGGCCATGGGAGTATTCTTAGGACCTTTCAAACATGCATCTAATAAAATTAAAAGATACAAATCGGCTCCTATAATAAGGTCTATTCTGCCGGGCTTATCGAAACTGCGAGACTTATTTTTTATATGCTCCCAAGGTTGATTTTCGACCTCCAAATTTTGCGTATAGCTAGTTAAATGCTTTAAAACCAAAGCACTAGTACTAGGAACTACTACCTGAGAACTCATTGTCCTTATAGTGAATGCAGAAGTCTTATAACTCGGGTTTACTTCATGATTTCCAATTCCTGAAACCTTCGTAATAATGCGATCCTTTCTTAATCTTAAGCAGGATCGCATCCAAAGACGAAAATTGGAAACGAAATAATAGCGAGGGTACTGTTGGACCAAGGTTCCCAGTCCACATTTATATCAGAGTATTTAGCTCAGAATACTCTGATATAAATGTGGACTGGGAACCTTGGTCCAACAGTACCCTCGTTATTATTTCGTTTCCAATTTTTACAACCGCAGTGTCAAGTAATACAGTAATCTTGCTAGATTTGCTATCCGTAGCATGTGAGACCTTAATTTCAGTAGATTCCTGCGAATCTGCTTGTTCGTCTTCAAGACCTGTATTAACAAGGTTGTTTTCATTTAATTGGGTAGAATCCCCTTTAGAGAAAGTATTGAGGTTATTTGTTATCGCATCGTGTAATTTAGTATGATGTCTTCTTTTGCAGTAATTACAAGAGTTTTTACTTGAACATTGTCGTACAATATGAGATGGGAAGAAACAATTAAAACATTAATTTTTATTCTTAACCATTCTCAGGCTTTCAAGGCTTGGTTTTACCAATAAGACTTGACTTTTACTTATAATATGGTCACCGCCACAAATTTTACAACTTAGCTTTTCAGCATGACAACTTGAGTTTTGAAAAGGAACCTTCGTTATATGGCATGTTTGATCTCTTACCGCTTCTAAAGCCCTAAACCTACACGTTAAGAATAATGCAAGCTCTAAAAATGAAGGAAGCTTCTTTTTAGATGATGTGTGCTGCTCTCACAATTGCAATGTTTCTTGCGATAATCTTTGCGTTATAATAAATGTTATAAAATCTCGTTGTCTAGGGTTGAAACATCGTATGAAACGTCGAAACATAAATTGTTCTAAACCAGTTAGAATTCATTCACACATATAAACAAAGTTCCTAACTTCTAAGTAATAAAATGACTCAAATAATACGACTCAAATAAAATGACTCAAATAATACTGTATTCTCATAAGACGAGCACTTATATTTATAAAATACGGCACATTAAATATAATCTTCATAACATAGAAATACGTCGTTCTACTACATCGTTAGAAAACAGAAGTCATATCACAGCCGTCAGCTGCGCGTCTTAATCGTACAGAAGTTAATTCTGTTCTGTGTGGTTTGCCGAGAGTTCACAGATGGCGCTGGCTGTAAAACAGAATCGTCTGCCGCGAGTGTCAGAAGTGGGTGCCAGAGGGCGTTCCCACAGTTCGACCCTCCTGACCAGATGACGGTCCTCCGCATCTAGATCTGAAAAATTATGCAAAAGAAAAAACAAACAGAAAGTATCTATTCAAAAAAAATCAAATACAAAAAAAAATCTTTCTAGTCTGCTGTCGTCATAATCATTTTTCTAAGACATCGTTGTTGTGGTCATCTCGTCATCAAAAATCATCGTCGTTTTCATTATGATGGCCTGCTCGTCGTTGTCGTCTTTAAAATCAAAGCCATGTCGTCTTCATCGTCTTGAGTTTTTCATCTTCATCGTAAAACAAAAACAAATTATTTTGTAACACTTTTTCGGGACAAAATCGGGGTGAAAAATGTCTAATTCGGTATGTTGACATCGTATTATAACTTAATTTTGGTTCTAAGTCTTCACGTAATCGACAGCTGTTGATGTAAAATTTGGATCTTCATGTTGTTGTATTTCAGTATCGTTAGATGCTTGTAGATTTTCAAAAGACAGTTTATTAGCACCATACAACTGTTTCTTCTTTTGTAATTTAAGGAAATTTTCTTGCTTCTTCTTCAGTTTTTCACTTTCGGATTTGATTTTTAATATCTGCTCTCGAAATTCATTTTCTAATTTTGAAATATTAATCTGTAACAAATGTTTTTCTTTTAGAACAGTTTCTAATTGCAATTCTATTTCTTTTATATTAGATATTCTGAGGTCTTCTTTATTTTTCAACTCTGATAGCATCTGTTCTTTCAACATTTTGTTGTAAATTCTAAGTTCATCAATCATTTCTTTTATTTGTAATACTACATTTTCTCTTTGTACAACAGCAAAAGTATTTGTTTGGTTAATAACACCAATAAGATATAAACTCAATATCACTACTACATTACTCATAGGAGTTCGTATGATACACCAATCATAGCCACACAAATTACGAAATAATTCTATTAATAAAATAAACCAGTTAAAGAAAGATCGGCGTTTCGTTTCTTTAGGTTTGTGATCTTGATTATCATCTGACTGAGATGTAAATGGTTGTATACTAGATGTATCAGCAACACAGGAATTGATAGATAACGGTAACGGAGATATACAAGAAAATGTATCGACATTTTTATCTATGATGTCAATATCACTTGAATTTTCCATGGCAACCATTTCTTGTTCAATATTTATTCTTTCTGGTATAAGTTCTAGAGAATCTTGATCAAATTCTTCACATCTCTCAATTTCAAAAGTCATCGTAGGGCTATCTATGGGACTTTCAGCATGTACAATGTCCGTAATGTTGTCATCATCTGGGTTTTGCTTTGATGCTTCAGTACTATGTTCAGTATCTGCATTTATTTTTTCTTGAACAAGATCATCGGTATTTATTTTAACTTCTATCTCAATATCGTCAATAACATCAGAAACAAAACTGTTCTCAGTTGAAGTAATGCTCAATTCGGAATAATTAGCAACAGCTTTAATTTTGTGTGGGGAAGAATAAAGTTTTTCGTTTTCTATAGTATGTCCCAAATATTCAATTTTACTTATTTCATTTTTAACTGTTTTGCTTACATTACTACAAATATTTAATTCGTTACATGTGTCCGAAATGTTTATAGTATTTAAAATTTGGAATCCATCAGATGCACTATCAACTTTCGGTTTCGAGACGGTTATACTGTTTTTACTAATCACAACTTCTGCTTGATTTAAAACATCTATTCCTATTATAGCTTCGTAAGGCATAAAGCAATTAGGTACTACGCATATTTTAGAATCGAAAGTGTCCTCGTCTATTTTTAACGAACTGTGAAAGAATCCTAAAAATTTGATTTTATTATCTCCCATTCCGGTCAAAACGGAAGTAAAACGATTTAATCGAGGCTTTCCTAATTTATGATAAACATCTTCCCTAATCAAGGTCAGAGCGCTTCCAGTATCTAAAAGAGCTGAGATCGACAAATCGGAAATGAAAATTGTTTTAAGCATAACTTCCAATGGTTGTTTACACAAAGCTGACACGAAAATTTCGTTGCCAACACATTCAGGGGAACGATACCCGAACGTATTACATTTAAAACATTTGAAGCCTCGGTGCTTGTGTAAACAAAAATTACTCTTATAGTTTAACTCACCGCAGTTATAGCAACGAATAGTCTTTTTGTTTATGGATGAAATTTTATCGCGGTCAGGCGAATGTTGCGTTGACTCATGACTTATCCTAACTTTGTTGTTTTAACGAGTTGAATCTTTTGAATTTTGATCAGATTTAATTTTAGCATAGACTTTTAAATTTTCTCTAAATTCTTTAATGTTCTTACATCCATATAAAATTGATTTATTGTTAGCAGAATCCATAATACCATTTATCACATAGTGCATCAATGAGGAAAAATCTGCATTGCCCTTGTCAGCCAATTCTAGCATAACTAAGAAATATTATTCCTCAAATGATTCATTATCTCTCATTTTTCGATTTAATAACATTTCATGTGATTTAGCAGAGTTAAAAGTTGAACCGAATTCAGAAATTAACAGTTCTTTAAGTTTAATCCAAGAATTTATTCCACCTTCACTTTGAACGAATAATTTAGCTTTACCAGTTAAAGATCGTTTAGCAAACAATAATTTATGGAAATCACTTAATTAAAATAAATCAGTAATATTGTCAAAGTCATCAATACATTTGTCAATATTTTGCCAAGAATCACCATTAATTGGACTAATAGTATTTTCAATATCAGAAAAACTAATGCTAGGTTTGAGTAATTCTTGAACTGGAAGTTGAACGGAACTATCGTTTTTCTTTAGTTTGTTATTTACGGGTTGATCACAATCTTTTACAGAATCATTATCACCCTGATAATCAATTTCATTATCCTCATCCTCACGAATGATATTTTTTTAGTAATGTTATATCACAAAGACATTCAAGAATTCGAGTTATTATTTCCAGTTTTATTTCCATCATTAGATATACACAGCAAATTACAGATAGTTATGAGATCATTTAAAGAAAATTCTTTTTCAATATACTCTAATTTCTGCTTATAAGCAAATTGTTCTGCTTTGAAATCAAAACCAGAAAATTCTCTAAGACGCTTTCGGTTTTGCCGATCGCCATCAATCTCAAATATAAGTTTATGTAAACATCGAATTTTCGATGGTCTTTCAATTTTCAGTACCACCTCCAGTTCAGAAATATCACTTAACTTCATATTTAATTGATTGAAAAGAAATAACTCACCGGATACATCGAAGTATAATCACTGTTGTTCTGTTGTTGATCATCAAAATGGTATCCAAAGGAAATCGTCACAGTCACAAGTTCCAAATGTCAGTAAATGTTTGAATTCTATAAGATATAAAGTTTAATTAAATCCAGAGATTATCCCTGGCGTAAGCCCCCAAAATTGTAATAAAATCTCGTTGTCTAGGGTTGAAACATCGTATGAAACGTTGAAACATAAATTGTTCTAAACCAGTTAGAATTCATTCACACAGATAAACAAAGTTCCTCAACTTCTAAGTAATAAAATGACTCAAATAATACGATTCTCATAAGACGAACACTTATATTTATAAAATACGGTACATTAAATATAATCTTCATAACATAGAAATAAGTCGTTCTACTACATCGTTCGAAAACAGAAGTCATATCACAACCGTCAGCTGTGTGTCTTAATCGTACGGAAGTTAATTCTGTTCTGCGTGGTTCGCAGAGGGTTCACAGATGGCTCTGGCTGTAAAACAGAATCGTCTGCCGAGAGTGTCAGAAGTAGGTGCCAGAGGGCGTTCCCACATAAAATTCAGTATAGGATCTTCATTTTCGGTTTTAATATTTAAATTTTTAAGTGCTGCTAAACATTCATTGGTTGTATCTAACAAGGTTTTAAAATTTTGCGCGTTATCGATCACGATCTTTGGCTGGGAAAGTAATCGCTTTAACAGAACATTAACCAACACTCTGGTATTTTCGTACCTGTCCTTTAATGCGTTCCACGTAGTGCTGAAATTATTACCCACTATGTCAATATATATAATTAATTTTTCTGCTTCGCCTGAAACTTGAGTTTTTAGGTAATACAATTTTTGAACCTCGGTTAACGATCCGTTTCGGTGTATCATAGAATCAAAAAGATCACAAAAGGAACACCAGTTTTCGTCCTGGCCATTAAAAATCGGCATTTTTATAGAAAGAAGTTTAACTTCACTAACTGAATCCCTTAAAACTGGTGATTCTCGAGTTTCTTCTTGAGTTCGTGGGCTTACTAAAGGAGGAAAACTTTGTTTCAAATCCTCTTCAATTTGAGAATAATTCCTAATGAAACACTCTTCAATGGATTCATAAAAATTTTGCTTAATATAAGGATGATCTCCTGGAACAGATAAGGATACAAGCCGCTCATCATTAGCTTTGAAATTTTCCCAGTGTTCTTATAAAGAGCTCAATCTTTGTTGAAAACAACTTACGGTTTTACGAATCGCACAGTCCTTCTTATAATTTCGTATGAAATTCTCAAGTTTTACTTTGATACTATCTTGCTGTGCTAGCAGTTCGTTAACTTCATCCATAATAATTTAATAAGAGTAATTATACTACTTAAATATAAATAAGTGAATTAAACTCACCAGACTCCGGCTCGACGGACCAGGTTGTTCGCGCAGCGTTCTGGTGGTAGAACGAGGCTTAGAGTACTAAAAAATCTTTTTTTATACTATGTACACGTAAGCTTGAACGCAAACTTAAAATCCAACACCTTTGGTTTAACGAAAACAAAAACTTGTAGTCCCACTTGGTTCAATAGCAATAGGGTTTATCCGGACGAGGCTTGGTCATCGGTAGTTTAGAGAACTGGATTGGTGTGCTTCGACACTGGCGCAGCTTGGGCGAATTCGCTTCCAACTCAAGAAGTCGTCGTGCTCTCGCTGGTTCTTAATCATTTTAAGTGGAAGGGCGAGGCGTGGCCAATCGACGTCACTCCTGCCTGCGGAAATTTGCCTTTTCGTCCTTGCTCTTCCAACACTGCTAAAGTACACCTGCACCTGTGGTGTGGAATTGCGTTGTGCAGAAATGTTGTACATGTCTAGCTTTGACATTGCTTAATTAATGATGGCGAATCATAACAAGGTTTTGGCAAATCTGAAAAGTTAAGAAAAGCAGGTGACAACAAAGATTCAAATTTTAGTTGATGATCCTCAAGTATTTATTTTAAATTTTAATTGAAGAAAAGAAGCTGGCTTAAGGCCATAACAAAATTTTTAACTGCTGCGAGGCTTGAGGCCATCACAAAATTTAACAGTAGTTCTGATGTCACGGAGCTTTTGATGTCACAAAGCTCTGGAGGTCTGCGACGCCGTCTGGAACAGGACCGGATCTTTTTGCCTCTCGTACGGCAGCTTACTAGCTTCATGATGGCAGCGGGTAACGTCCGAGCCGGAGCGTCGCGTGCAGAAATCTGGCGTTTCACTCAAAGATCCTCCCTTCAGAGTGGCCTGGCCACGTGATGTTGATGAGCGAAACATCTGGACATTGGCGACTTGGCGCTCGCCAATTAGTTCCGCCAACACTGTTGGAACAAAGGTTATGGCTTTTTGTGTGTCGTGGGGGAAAGGCGAAAATTGTGTAAACTGGAAAAGCGGTGGAAATGTCTCATCTGCAATCCCTTTCTGGAATTCGCAGAGAGCATTGGGTGTAATGCAGGGACAAAAATTGAGTTTTCTGTTAATCTTTTGCAGACAGTCTGGGGAACGTATCTAAATTTAGATCACTAACACGTGCATGGGGGAAATTCCCCTTATGGCGTGTGTATAAAAATGAAAATAATAGATATTACGGAAGTATTGTAAAAGCGTTACGACAGCACCGTTCAAGGTATAAACAAACTGACCATGCGATCTAAATTGCTGCAAGTAGTAATAAGATATAACTAGTGGTTTGGTAATAGTGTATAATGTAATGTCAAAACAACCGACAATGGCGGAGGTGCCAATTGTATGTAAATCGGTAAACTAAAAGAGTTATTCAAACCAACCCAGCGCCGACTGCCATGCAATCAATGTGGGAGAGTAAATAAATTAAGCTTAACATTAACGAAATATTCTTACTTCCTGTCTTCTTGTAGTATGGCGATACCGCAGTGCGAGGTATTCCAAATCTGTGTTAATTAGAATCAAATCATATTTCCCTTGTAGATATTTATTCAAAACTTTACGAACAGTCAATGCGGAGTAGTAACAAACGTTGAAAGATGGTAGCGATTCACTCAGCGGCATCGACGAAAGTAGAAATAACAAACCCCCCCCTCTTTCGAGTATCGGCCAAAGATAAACACTAAAAACCAGTCGCTCTGACCGCAATCCCACCGGCCCAACAGGACCCGCAAGGCGGACACACGTGAAGCCATCGAATCAAGTCCAGTCCAGCTCACAACACCATTCGCTCTCGGCCTCCGTGAGCCAGAGCATCAATAGAGCCAATCCCAATTAAATCGTCCGTATCGTATTACGAAAATTACTTATTAATTCATTATTTCCCATTTATAGTCCGCAGCGACCAGGCTGCCATCTACATCTTTTATTCAACTTTTTTAGTAGTACTTTCTACATTACATCTGCACACCTCGTGTAGGCAAGAAACCATAACAAAGTTTTCTCAAATAATAGTATCATTGACACTCGTACAATAAAGTAATTCAACAAAAAGTTTCTAACAAGTACAAAATAACTTTAAATGCAATCACAAAAAACTTGCTCAAAAGTAATCCTCATAAGTCCAACCAAGACGATACGATGAACTCCCCAAAGGAGTCAGTGATCTTCACAAGAGTTCCCATAGTCAGTTCTGCTGATGAGTTTCCTTGTCTCGTGGTCGTACCTCGGACAACTAGTGTCCGTAGGTAAGTGTCGCTAATTCACTAAGTCTTTCTTTATCCATGGATTCATCTTTTTCGTAGCAACGAAAGCAATTATTGCATTGTGGTTCAGCTTTACATTCCTTCATATTATCATGTATTGTCCTGCACCTTTTGCAAGACTTCTTATACTGGCATACCTTAGCTACGTGGCCGTAGCTCCAGCAGCTATAGCAAATTACTGGTCTTAAGTATTATTTAAGGTTGAATCTCTCCCAACCAATCTTGACCTTTCTCAATCTTTTTCTGACCTTTTCAGTTCTTCTGTAGGCATCTCCACTAATGTTGACGATCCAGTTGTCACCAGTTTTAGCTTCATATCTCGTAATCACATTAACATCGCTTTCACTAAACTCTTCATTCTGAGCCAACAGTTTCGTTTTAAACTAGTCTTTCTTATATTCCTTCTTTATATTACCCCAAAGATGATAAAGTGAGGTCTTCTCTTCCTCGATTTTTCTATGTTGTACTTCTTTTTCAATTCATCAATTGCCTTAAATTCTTTAATTAATTTCTCTGAATCTTCCTCTTTATCAGTTCCAATGATAACACCTCCTTTACTAATCCTTCTGCAAGCTTTAATGCCTATATTTAACTTGTCGGGCTTAATTAATTCCTGTAGTTGATCTTTCGTTTTATTCGCAGATTGGTCCTTCTTTGGCACTATTCTAACAACGTGTTCTCTTTTTTCTTTTTTCTTTCTTTTAGGCGTTTTGTCAATTGTTGGTTTTTTGACCATCTCAGCATAGCTGACCGTTTTGGCTTTTTCAAGCGCTTTATTCTGTCCAATAACAAACATGATCAGCTTTTCCTGATCGTTGACAGGATCTACGATGGCAAGTATATTATCACTTAACTCGCTTTTAATTTCGGGTAGCCATCTGGAGCCACTTATAATGTCATTCAATTTTTTATACTTTTCCTTTACAATTTCTCCATATTCATCGCAAGCTGCTTGCGGACTTGACTGTTTTTTCTCCATCACTATATTTTCTTGAAACACTCTTCTCCCCTGCCTCAGGCGTTAGCAGGTGGTCAATTGACCACCCCCCCCCCAGAGCCTACCACGTGGAGGTGCCGGTAAGCAAAGCTATCACAAAATCTTCCTTCTAATGAAATAACGACTCAAAAATTCCAAATAATCGCTGTCGCTATAATTTTTCATTTCCATAAACAAAAACTCTTAATTGATAGCATGGGGAGGGCCCCTGGTTCGACGAAAGGAGAACTGGTCCCAAAATAAATAACAAATACGTTTAGATGCGATTACTTGAATTCACAATGGGAGGACCTGCCTTGTGCAAAGCCCTCGGTAAAATACGTATTTCTTGATGAAAATCATAAAGCTTGAGAAGCCGCTTCTTAAAATTTGGCTTTAAATTACACGAAAGAGAAACATGCTAGTTGTTAAAGTTACTTAAATAGAATTCTAAAACACATATACCGTTGCCACATCAGAAAAGTGAAAAAACCCAACCAAGTGAAACACTGCCATCTGTTGGTGAACACAAATAAAACATATAAAAATTAACAATAAAAATATCTTTTTAGTCCAAACATCCTCCCGCCCGAGGACGTGGAGAATTTAGTCTCTGGGCAAAGGACAGATGTTAGTCACAGGCCTGGTGAATTCTCCAGCTGCAGTCCGAACTTTAACTACTCGGATGATTTCGTCAAGGCACAGAGTCTGTCTTAAGCAAAACCAAGTCGCCAACGTGCACATTAGAATTGGAAATGCACCACTTTGCCTTGCTTTGAAGAGTGTGAAGATAGTCCTTGCTCCACTGTGACCAGAATTGTTATCTAACACTCTGGATCAAGACCCACCGAGACCTGAGTGACATCACTGGTGAAAGGAAGAGACCAGAAGTCACAAGCACCTATAAGAAAATGTCCTGGAGTAAGCAGTTAAGATCCGCAGGATCCAAGTTGAGCGGATACAAAGGTCTTGAATTGATGCAAGCTTCGATTTGGTACAAAAGTGTAGTAAATTCCTCAAAATTTAAAATATCTCTACCACAGATTTTAAACAAATGTCTCTTTGTTGACATTATGTTCGATTCCCACAAGCGCCCAAAATGAGGTGCGAGAGGGGGTATAAAATGCCACGTGATCTGTTGGCCACTAACAAAGTCCTGAATATCGTTGGACTCTAACTTTGAAACCAATACATTCAAGTAGTTTCTTTCCTCCTTGAAATGTGTGGCGTTATCAGAAAAGACATCTGAAGGCCAACCTCTTCGACTGGTGAATCGTCTAAATGATTTAAGAAAGGCTTCAGTTGACAAATCCGAAACTGGTTCGAGATGAATTGCCTTAGTCGTTCAACATATGAAAAGTGAAATGTATGATTTAAGTTTAACTTTGGACCATTGAACATTTGGTTTAGTAACTATACGCCCGGCAAAATAAATACCAACTCGCTGAAAAGGCCTTGAAGGTGTAACACGCTCACGGGGGAGATTTCCCTTCAGATATGTAGAGGTAGTGGCATTGAACCTTAAACAGGTGACACACCTTCTCAAGTACTTCCTAACAGTGTCTCTGCCAGCAGTCAACCAAAATTGCTGACGTATCAATGACAACACTACTGAAGTTCCAGCATGAAGAGAAATTTTTTGGAAGTAGTCAATAACTAACTTTGCAAAATGAGGATTCCTTGGCAAAAGTATGGGATGCTTGGCATTAAACGAAAGACTTGAATTTTTCAATCTTCCGCCAACCCTCAAAATATTCTCAGCGTCTAGGAATGGTGAGAGTGGAAGGTACTGTGAATTCAATAGAATAATGCGTTTAGAATAAAGAGAACTGATTTCTAAATTAAAATGAATTTTCTGGATTTGTTTTACAATACATAGTAAAGATTTGGTTAGTTCTGAAGATTCAATTCTACCTTTAACTCTGTTTTGAGGCTTGCTTCCAAGGTTGAAGAAAATTCTTCTACACCAGGCAATCACTCTAATAAGTCTGGTGTACGATAAAAACCTATGAAAAAGTTCTTCAGATTCATCAGTTGCTGCGCACGAAATTATTAAATCATCAGTTAAGCTGAGAGAATCTGGAACTTTCTTATCGATCATCGGTGCTGTAACGATGTCTAGATTCTCCTTGGATAGCCATGTTGGGCCATGCCACCAAAGTTCAAAATCCCTGAGTTTCTTGGTGACAATTCCTCTAGACGCACAGTCTGCAGGATTGGAAATGCCAGAAACATGCTTCCAACTTGTTTGATTAGTCAATGAAGTTATAACAGACACTCTGTTTTTAAGAAATATATCCTTCTAGGAGTTTGATCGAATCCAACCAAGCACGATTTCTGAATCCGACCAAAGGAAAACTTGACTCCATAACTTATTTATGGAATTTGATATAGTGTTATACAACTTCGAGAGTAAGAGTGAAGCACATAATTCAAGTCTCGGAAGAGATACTGATTTCAAAGGGGCTACCCTTGTTTTAGCAGCCACGAGATTCACTAACACCCTTCCTCCGTCATCCATCACCCGTAAAAACTGCAAAACTACAAAGACTGCAGAATATGCCTTTGTGGAGGCATCACAAAAGCCATGAAGCTGAATTGTTTTGACTAGAGTGTTCAGGGGAACGAATCGTCTGTCAATTCTGACTTCCATTAGACAGTTGATTTCTGATCGAAAAGTGTTCCATGAAGTTAAAAACTCTTCAGAAATCGGTTCATCCCAAGACAATTTAGTCTTCCACAGGGTCTGCATCATAATTTTTAAGATTATTGTAATCATAGACAAGAACGCTAACCGGTCAAAAATCTTAGCAATGACTGAAAGTAACTCTCTCTCTTCGAAGTGACTTCATCTGGTAATGAAATATTCCCCTGCAAGGTATCTTGCATGGAATTCCAATATAGCCCTAAGACCTTTTGATAGTGATTTTCTTCAATTGTGATGTTGTGTTGCGAAGCAAGACTTGAGTCAGGAACATTAGACAGCACTTCTGGGCAGTCCAAGGCCCATTTCCTTAAGTTGAATCCCCCCCTTTGTAGTAACATAGCAAGATCTGAAACTAGCTGTTTGGCTTCAACGATGGAATCTGCTCCTCATAGCAGATCATCGACATAGAAATCCTCCCTCAGAACACTTGATGCTTCCGGAAAATTTCTTTCTTCATCTTTGGAGAATTGTCGAAAAGTTCTCACAGCAAGATAGGGAGCACAAGCTGTCCCATATGTAACCGTCAACAGACTTTGATTTCTTCTTCGGGACTGAATCTCCAGACAATTCTCTGAAAATCAGCATCTTCATCATTCATTCGAATTTGCCGAAACATTTTCTCGGTGTCGGCCGTAAGTGCAAATTTAAAAGTTCTGAATTTAATTAATGCTTAAAACAGCTCCGACTGTAAGCGAGGACCTAAATGTAGAGCGTTATTGAGAGATTTTCCTGTTGAACCCTTTGCCGAAGCATAAAAAACAACCCTTAGTTTGGTTGTAGTTCTATCTTCCTTGATAATAAAATGATGAGGCAAATAGAATACCGTCTGTTTATTCAATTGGTCTAAAGCAGTGCTCCGCAACCGCTGTGCCGTGGCACACTAGTGTGCCGCGAGTTGATCTTAACTGTGCCGCGTCCATTTTATCGATTATGATAATAAAAAAATTAACCACCGCATTAAATAGAAATTTTTCTAAGTAAAATATTCCTCTAACTTTTTGTTAATATGTAATTTTTCTGGGTCGAAATTATAAACAAAACAAAAACATGTTGTTAGCCATACATTGTATGTATGCTCGAGCGTCATATTTCTGGATTTCAGTTAAGAAAGAATTTCCACAAATTTCTGACAAGGCCATTGTAATTTTGCTCCCATTTTCGACGACATACTTATGCGAACAAAGTTTTTCGACACTGGTTCTAGTTGAAAATGACAAACGATCATATTTAATTGGCCTTGACCATGAATTGGAGCTCTTTCTATTATAGAGCCAAATATAAAACGTGCAAATATAAAACGCACATTTATCAAAACAATCTCAAATATCTCATTAATAAATTAGTTATGTTTAAATTAACTTTGATTTATTAGGCTTAAGTAAAGACCAAAAAACAAATTTTAATATAAAAATTTAAAGAGAAAATTTTTTACTTGTAAACTATAATTTTATACTTTTGTTCTTGTGTTGGTGTACAGTTCAAAATGATTTATATAAAACTTAAATGATTATAATTATCTTGGTACATAGAGCTATTTTGTTGTCGTTTTTTATCTAATAAAAACAAAAACGTATTTATTGTAATTTATATATTTGCAAGCTTTTTCTTGTGGTGTGCCGTGGAATTATCGAAAAAAGCGTTGTTGTGCCGTGGAAGATAAAAGGTTGCGGAGCTCTGGTCTAAAGGAATTATCTCCATATTACTTAGCTGAAGATATTTAGATATAAAGGCAGAATACTGATTTTCAAGTGCGCTATTTTTATGTAATTTAGTTTCAAGATAATTAAATCTCTTCGTAGCTTGTGTTGTAGAGTCACCAAAATCAGTTTGATACTTAAAAGGCAGTCTTACAGTGTAGCGACCTGACGAGTCTTGCATTACAGTATTTTCATAAAAAGTTTCACAAGCAATGCCATTCTTTCACCTAAGTTCAGCTTGAGGATACAAGCTCCCAAAACTTCTGCAGTTGACCTTCCAAACATGTGGTTAAGTGACAATTTACATTCGAATTCATTTGTGGAGGTGCCGGTATATAATATTTTAACTTAGAAATATTTACAGCTAGATATTTACAGAAGGTTATTGTTTACCCAAAACACCTACCACATATCCCCACTCTCGTGGGCTGTTTACAATGTATCTGCAAATACAGTAGACTTGTTAAATAATGCAATACAGTTTATTGATGAACCCTGTTCACAATCACTGGAATATAATAAAACCATTGAAAACTAGCAATATTGCAATAACTACTATTGCGCTTACAATTAAAAACATCAATAAATAATATAACTACCGATACTAATAACACAATAAAATTAATATTACGACTGGCAGCACAAGAGTCCTGTGAGGCGATCTTAGGGTACAGCTTATCAATGGTGAGACACACACTGGTACACGGGAACACTCCTTAGTCGGTGAGGTTGAAGAATCCGGTGCTACAGCAATTGACGATAACTACCAGAAATATTCTGCAGCTTGAGCACACGAAGAGCTCGACGGGAACACTATGTTGTGAGCGTGCGGCCAGGCGGAACACTGCTCTCTCTCCCTGCTAGAGTCGAGTGGAGCCCGCTTATATGTCGCTCTGGGGAAGCTCGCACATGCGCAGGCGATCACGCTAGGAATTTGCATGAAAATCTACATGATGATTTCATCTTCTTCGCGTGACCGCCACACATTAGTCTCGAATTTGAAAAACATTTTTCTGACAATAACCAACCTAAATGAGAGTTGATTGCAAGCTGGAGTACCTCTTTCCCCCAGAATTGGCTTGCCTAATAACAAGTCAGAATGAAAGTCTGCTCCAATCAAAATGTTGACTGGGTCAGTAACACAAAATTTTGGATCTGCTAGAATCAGACCATGAATATGTGGCCAATAGTTAGACGAAAAATTGAAGTTCGGTAAATCATTTGTAATTTTATCAACTGCTAAAGCTGAACAGTGATAAGTTTTCTCATTAAAATGCGACCTAAAAACCAATGACACTTCTGGGAGCAGTGTATTAACAAAGGTATCATTTATTTCAGGAATTGAATGATTAGACAACACTTCCGTAAGCTGCAACATATCTGAACAGGTTTTGCTAATTACGATTCCTGCGAGCCATTATTCACCAACGCTCTGCAAGGAATGAAATTGCCCTTTGAATTTTGATCTCTTACTAGGACAGTCGACAACAAAGTATGACCTTCTCTCACATTGTCAACATGGCATGCTGTGCTGAGCTGAACGTTATCCTTTACTTCTATAATGTTTTCAGGTTTGGCAAAACCAGTGGTTGAATTAGAATTGTGCTCCTCCAAAAATGCATTATTAGCTTGAGAATTAGTGTTTCCAAGATAAGGATAAAAACTGTGTATTGACGTGTGATGTCTCTTATGGCATGACTTACATGTGGAGCTCGATAAACATTTGTTAGCAAAATGATTTTTCCTCAAACAGTTAACACAAATTTTCTGAGATTTGACCAGTTTCCACCTCTCATCCAACGACATCTTATTAACTACTAGACATTTCAAAATTGGATGACTGCCACCTCAAGCAAAACATAAGTTTTCACTCTTATTTATCACAACATTGTTTACAACAGATTTCTAAGGCACAAAATTTTCTTTCGTTTCGGATTGAGTAATGGTTGACATGCTCTTATCTTGTTGTTCTAGAAAATTTGTCAAGTCTGATAATTTTGGAATGTCTCTATGTGTCAAAGACAACTCCTACCTTTGTCTAAGTGTGTCATCTAACTTTCCCAAAATAAAATAAACTAGCACAAAATCAAACATAGAATTTACTTCCAAACCCAAAGTTAAAAGAATTCGGATCACCTCGTTACAAGTATCCAAAATTTCAAATATCCATTTAGCTGAAGACGATCTGACCTCCTTTAAACGAAATAATTTTGAAACCGGGGTAAAAGCTAACTCACGTTTATTATCAAATCTCGAATTTAAAGTCTCCCAAGCATGCTTATAATTTTCTTGAGTTAGCGAAAATCCGGAAATAAGTTTAAGTGCGGAACCCTTTACACTTGCATGCAAATACTGAAATTTCTGAAGTTCCGTCAAATCAGGATTTTCATCAATGGAAGTCAAAAGCAATTCTTTAACCCGCGAGAACTCGCACCGGGTATGACATACCCAATCCATTTTCATTCAATGTTTTTGTTATCTTCTTCTTATCGGATTAGGCCGAAATTTCGTGTAGCTGTATTCAAGGTCACAATCTTTCAGCGGGGTAAAAACTAAGTCTGCTCAAAAAATATATTTTGAGAAAAATATTTCGACGGGTATGTCATACCCGTGCGAGTCCTCGCGTCAGTCAGATCTTTCCTTTTTTCTGTCAGTTTAGTGCATCATGGCGCGATTTTTGAATTACGACGAGGAAATAAAACAATTGCGACACCTTTTAGAGACTGTTTCTAGTGATAATGAAGCTTTATTCGAAGATAATAATGTCTCTGAGGATGGAGAATACTGTAGCAATCACGATTCTTCTACTGAAATTGAGACAGAAACCGAAGATAAAGGTTCACTGTCAACAGCCGATTTTTATATTGGTAGATAAAATTACAGAATGGATGAAGAAAAAATACGGGCAAAATGTAAGAAAGCCTTCAAGGAACGTAATTATCAAGCTTCCAGGTAATACAAATTATTCAAGAGATGTCGCTTCTCCCGTAGATGCATGGAATGTTCTCTTCGATAGCAACATGCTAAATATGATGGTGCCTCAAACAAAAACAACTTATTCAAGCCCGTCAATGGAACTGGAAATCACTAATAATGAACCGCCTGCAAAAAAACTCAAGACAAAATATAAACGATGTTAAATTTGCCTAAGTAATAAGGACTGAAAAACAAAGTTTATGTGCCAAAAATGGGAAAAATGTCTGTGTTGAACATCAGTATATAGTTTGTAAAAATTGTCTATAAAAATGTAAGTATTATTAAAACTCACTAAAAATCTTTAATTTATTATCTTATGTTCTTTAGTTACGTAAGGTTTGCATATAAACAATATTAATTGATATTTAAATAGCAGAAATGAACTAGGGTATGAGATACCCGGCGCGAGTTCTCGTGTTCGAAATTGGGCGCTAGTGCTCTCGGGTTAAATAACAACCATTTGTCATATTCGCCATAAAATGACGGTAATTCAAATTTTGGGAGTTTCAAACATAATTCAGAGCCTTTCGATTTAGCTTTGCTTTCCACGGACTCATATACTTCACGTAGATTTAGTTTTGCTTTCGAAATTTCACATGATACTCCGATTTTTAAAGTATCAATTTTAGAAGCTAACTCGACAAATTCCTCTGAATTGCTAGTCCCATCTTCTTCCTTACACGCAATCATGATTTCATTATGTAAACTATTCAGTTCTACCCAAATTTCAGAAATTTGTTCTTTGAAAACGTTTAATTCCTCAAATTCAACTAAACCCGATTCAAACTTCGGGCTTAGAGTATTCAAAATTCTCGTAATTTTGCCTTTCAACACACTGCGTTTCTATTTCAAAATATCCATAATAAAGGATTTATACTAAACTAATAACCTATGATAATTTTCAACGAAACGTAACTCACAACAACAAATAAAGCAAAAAAAAAGCTCAGTGTTTCGCTCCGGCTCGACGAACCAAAAAAATAGTAGTTTAGTAATAGTGTATAATGTAATGTCAAAACAACCGACAATAGCGGAGGCGCCAAATGTATGTAAATCGGTAAACTAAAAGAGTTATTCAAACCAACCCAGCACCGACTGCCATGCAACCAATGTGGGAAAGTAAATAAATTAAGCTTAACGTGAACGAAACATTTTTACTTCCAGTCTTCTTGTAGTACGGTGTCACCGCAGTGCGAGGTATTCCAATTCTATGTTAATTAGAATGAAAACATATTTCCTTGTAAATATTTATTCAAAACTTTACGAACAGTCAATGCGGAGTAGTGACAAACGTTGAAAGATGACAGCGATTCACTCAGCGGCATCGACGTAGGGAGAACTGGTCCCAAAATAAATAACAAATACGTTTAGAAGCGATTACCTGAATTCATAATGGGAGGACCTGGCTTGTGTAAAGCCCTCGCTAAAATATCTCTTGTTGAAAACCATAAAGCTTGAGAAGCCACTTCTTAAAATTGGGCTTTAAATTACACGAAAGAGAAACATTCTAGTTTTTAAAGTTACTTAAACAGAATTCTAAAAAACATATACCATTGCCACTTCAGAAAAGTGAAAAATCCCAACCAAGTGAAACACTGCCATCTGTTGGTGAACACAAATAAAACATATAAAAATTAACAATAAAAATGCCTTTTATGTCAAAACAATTACAATAAGAATTTACATCCTCAAAATTTTCTCCCACAAAGCTCCTAACAACCTCCAGTCCAGCAGGCGATGTACACCAATTTTTCTCGTCCTCAGTATTCGTCTTTTCCTGCACTGTTTCCCCATTTCCATTCCGCTTCTTATTCAGAATCACCTTTCCCTAGTCATACAGTCACAAACCTTGTGCCTTGTTCGGCACATAGTGCTGGGGCGTTTTATTGGGATTTATGCCGTTTAAAGTTTTAAAAGATTAAAGTTATAATATTAGCAGGGTTTGCTTACTAATTAGTTATTACCCATTACTTATTTACCCAGGTTCGTTTTAACCCCAGCATGTAAACACTGTAGAGAAGATAGACACAACTTAAATGTTTTTATATAAATGATGAGGACCAATATTTAAAAATTAACAACGAATATTTATTACACAAATAAACAGTTAAATTACAGTATTAAAATGATTATTTGATCAAATTGGGTCCTCACCGGATAAAACAAGGTATGTATCATTTACGGGATTTTAATTTAAATTTAAATCTTAAAATAGTACTGTCAACAGGCAACAGAAATGTAGGGACTGACTTACCCCAATTCGGCGTTGCTACGGGAACATTAACATTGTTCCATCTTTTTCGCTCATGGTTGTAGGTAAAGGGGCAGGGTGGACTCGAGAGTCCACCACAGGGCCAGCCCGCAGGCTATTCGCCCTCTGCACACCTCTATATCCTCTGCACACACTCTCTCTAACTCCTGAAAAACTTTTTCTCTCTCATCTGTATCATTTCTACCCCTTAATAGTTATCTCAACTTTTTGCATACATGTTTTCACCTTCCAATCACAGTATTTTCTTCTCCATATAAACTCCACCTACGTCTTAAAACCCTTTTCTAGTGGCCCTAATATTTCTCTTTTATTAAAATCACACTTCTCATTGGACCTATACTATTTCACATTTTCATATTCTTTCACATTTTTCCCCTTTTCCTTTCTACATTTTCTTATATTTTATTTTCTAACACCTGGTCAGTTTTATAACATCTTTTCCTGACCATGATCCGACAATACTGCTATTGTTGCGTAAATTTCACTACAATCCTTTCAATTCTTATTCCTTATTCTAAAGGGGCTTTTTCGACTGACCCTCGTCCAACGCAACTCTTTTATCATGGGGGTCTTTTAACTAGCCGCGATTCTAGCTTACTACTGGGCCTTCTTATGGGGGTAATTCATCGGTTACTAAGTCAAAGGACACCGCGCTATTCTGCAACGTTTTCCCCTCTTTACCATAAATATATTTTTATTGCGTACCTTTCCCTTTTCTAACAATCTTTTAAACTTATGTAAAAGGCCTTTTCTTATGCTGACTTTTTCTTATCAATTATTCCCCTTCACAACGCTTCATAATGGATAAAAGAATCTTGAAAGGGCTTGCAGCTTTTAACAAGATCTCCGAAAGCCTTTTGCTGGCTTAAAGAGCCAGCAATACTCACAAGAGTCTCAGAAAAAGAAAAAAAAATTTTAAAAAAAGAAAAAAAAGTTGTAAGTCCCGATTTTAGATTTAATACCTAATTGGTTGAGAGACCTACTACTAACTGGTGGAGGACCCAAATTGAAATGATAAACATACATATATAGCACAAAAATACCAGGTTATATATATATACAACACACAAAAAAATTATCAAATTCTAATCAATGTAAAAGTAGACTCGTTAGGATAATATTCTTAGTAAAATTTAACACTTTCAACCAAGATAAATGGCTTCTTTTTCCAAAATTAATCCTGATAGTAACACTTGTGCTTAAAGTGTTCAAAAAATAGGTATTAATATAGGGGAAAATTATCCAGTAGTAATATAATATAAAGCATAAATAAGAATGAATAAATTATAAGAGTACAATAAAATTATAAATAATGCCCAGACACAAAATTTGAGTTGCTGAAAAAAAAAATTGATATAACCAATGTTAAAATAAGCTTACTAGAAGCAACTCGTAGCATATATGCATACTGGTAACCAACCTAAATAACATTTTGTACCTAAAATATAAGTAAAAGTAACTCTTGGGCTTGAGAAAGACACAAAAAAAATTAGTTTAAAAATTAGCCTAATCATAATATATAGGAGTTGCTTGAAAAAATAAATGAAACAGATAATACTGAGTTATAAATAATTTAAAAAAAAATATTTTCCAGAGTGTAAATGATTGGAAAATAATTGCCAATAGCATAGACGAAGTATGCAATGCCAACCATAATGAAACAAAATTCTTAGTAAATTCAATACTGATAACCTTCATAAATAACATTTTGTACCTAAAAGTAATTAATACTAATTCTTGAGCTGAAGGTATGCAAAAGAAATGGGTATAAGAATTAAAGCATCATAATATAATATAAAGTGCAAATAAAAATAACTGGTTTAAAATGGAGAAATGAATTTAAAATAATTAATGTCCTGAGTATATATTTAACGGGATAAACAACATCAAGTAACCATTTCTTTATGGGAAACTTGTATAAAACGTTGAATCCACTGGAAGGAAAAATGTTCTATGAAATATATATAGTTCTTGAAATGACAGCACTCACAACTGAAAATTCTGAAGTTAATAGATGAACAGTTGAACACAGTTTCTTGGACGGTAAAATTGTCCGTGGCATGTTGAATTACTCCAGCAACGTCCACAGTGCAATCGTAAGACCTAAAGAGCTGGGTAACACTCTGATGCACAAGAGAGTGTCGACGAAGTAAGAGCTGGCCTCTGGAAACAATTAAACATCATAGTGTACAAAGAAAAAAACCATACGGGCAAGAATAATCAACCGTAGCTCGACACTGTCGATGAGACGAGCGCCGCTGTCGATTACTACAGGCATGTATGAAGATGAAGAAGATGCACGTCCCTCTGTAGATGAAAACAAACACTGTCGCACATTCAGCAAAATCTAGAAATCGTCGTAAAACGTAGGAGACTGCAATCAATCTCACTCTCCGTGGCATGAACCGCTCGCCCGATGACTCGACGAATAACTCGTACACGACACTGCTGGCCTTAAAACTCGGCCGCAATGTGGAGATTTTTAAAGTTCTTGTGCTACTAGAGCAACATCACTCATGTGACTTCATGATGAGAGCTTTAAACAGCAACTTGAAAGGTTAAACAAAAATTGTGGTAGCCAGGAAAGCACCAAAAGTAGACAACATTGAGCTATAGGGTAAGGTCTATCTTACAATTCATGTTGAATTGACAGTACAAAAAAAATTCTTAGTCGTATAAAGGGTAAAATTAAAATAACTGTATAATTAATAATTGTTAGTCATTAAATTAAGACATTATTCTCTTATAATGTAAAATATAAAAATTTCCTCTTATATTCATAAAGAATTAGGGAGAAGAAAAAAATGATTAATTACATAAATGAATATCTATTATGGCATACCTTTGTATAAAACAACCAAATATCTAATGATATTGTAACACATCCTCATTATTATCATTATTAATAATACTACTATTATTATACCCACATTATATATACACATTTCTGTAGAATGCCTGTTTATGCATTCATGTACTGTGTTAGAGAAAAAAAAATATTTATAATAAAGAAAGTGAACGCAAAATCTATATATACGAACAACAATGACAGGTGATCAGTCCGCCAAAACAAGATATATTAGAAGTTACATCCAAAATTTTAAAATTTATTTTGTTTTTGATTTGTTATTTTAGAGGTAAACAAAAATGCAAACTAAATTTTTGAAACATGAGATGAGTAATTAAAAGCAAAAGGAAGGAGAGAAATTGTATATTTCGATTTTCTAACAACAACAAAAAAATAAAAGAAAACCCTAGTATAATGATAGGGAAAATTATGACAAGAGAGAAAAAAAAAATTATGTGTTATAACTCTCTTATTGACATGACAATTGACATTCGATTAAGGTTAAAGCTAGGAAACTACAGATAATTGTCTAATTTAAAATGTTTTAAGTATTTACAAAAAGAAATTAATGAATAACAATTTGAAATCAAACAATAATAATAAACATATATAAATAATAAAATACCAAAGAAAGAAACGTATGTAAGAACAAGAGAAAAAAAATGTAAAAAAAAAATACAAAATAACGCTAAGAGGTGCGTTCGCATCTCCATTCATAAGAACGAATTTCAGAATATCGCGATTCTCGCGTGGGAAATTTCGAAAAAATTCCATTCTTCACTGATCTCCGTTATCTGTCCGCAACGATCAAATATCGTCTTATAAATTTACGAACCAGAGAGTTAATTGTAAGTGAAGCGATTGTGAATTTCATCTGTTCTCCTCTTATAGGAGACAATTTTCAGAAAATCAAAATTCATTCATTATTCCCCATGCCTATTCATTATTATGTTAAATTCACTCATTAATAACAGACATAGAAAATGAGTTAAAAAAAAAGAAAACGCAATAAAAATAAATACATAAATAATAATAATAAAAAAAAAATAAATGACAAGCGAAAGAGATACGTTCGCTTCTATTTAGGAGCGCGTTCTGAGCGTTTTGGCGTTTGACCCCCCCCCCCCCCCCCCCGTCGGGGAACAACAAGTAAACATAGTAGATAGCCATACGCTTCGAAAACCCCTGTTTCGCTGTATCACTATAGCTCTAATTCATAGCTACTGTGAAAAAATCTCCCTCCTTTTCTCCCGGCCAAAACGGAACGCAGGAGTAACTTGAAAAGGAAGAAAACCCGCAACTGCATTCCCCCTCTCCTCGAAGGACAATGTTCTATTCTTCGCCCCCTCTTATGAGAGCACAATTCTTTAGAAAGTGACCAATTTTTGCCCACTAAACAGTTAAAATCGTGCACTATTTATCGCCTTTCCCTAAATTGGGATGAAATTATTGCGCCAACGGGCGTCGCTATAATACACTAAATACATTAAAACACTAAAGGAAAACGTCAAAACAAAAAAAATCCTTCTTAACCATTTATTTTTTTGTAACATAAGCATGCACAACTTAAATTTTACTCAATGTAAATAAATATCAACATACTCTAATTACATCCTAACTACGAACACATAAATCCGAAAATCTCAATAGAAATTTTATAGCAAACACATAGAAAGAAAGAAAAAAAATTATATACATGCATAAAATCCTAATGAAATTTCGAAATCGGAAACCCATTAACGGTATATATCAAAACACAATTATAACACATTAAAACATGATTTTCTATCAAGAAAAAAATTCTCTTAACCATTTATATACTAATTATATCATTGCTCTTAAAAGTACGACATAATATAAAAATAAAAATTTTAAGATACACAAAAAAAAATTTCTGGACTAAAGTCACACACATGTCAAATTGAAATAAAATTGCTAAATTCTACTAATTTTCCAATAAATTACCTAAAGAATCAGGCATTAGACTCTAAGAGTCAGGCATGTTAATAAAAAAAAAATTGATATACATATATTCTACTGACAGAAATGTGCATATAATAATAATTTTTTTTTTCGATATATATATATAATATATAAATTTGAAAGAAATATTAAAACACATACATTTTATAACAATAACGATATGCCAATACAGGTATTCACAATTTTAAACACATTAAGAAAATAATTTAAATTCTTGTATTTGATCAAGAATTAAAACAATTAATAATAAAAAAAAAATTGTATCATCATAGTATGCAACATGTCAAAAAAAATCCTAATTTAAACTAATGAAAAATAAAAGAGGTGAATATTTACTGTGTCTATATTTTTTTTTCTACAAATATCCATTATAAAAATTAATATCCTTATAGGAAAAAATTTTCTTTTTAATACCCAAGTGATTACAGAAATCAAATGGAATGGTCACGGCAACCATTTGCTGGGGCGTTTTACCGATTATAGGTTTTAACATATTTAAGTTAAAATATTACAGGTTCGTTTATTATTTACCCATTACTTAATTACCCAGGTTCGTTTTAACCCCAGCATGTAAACACTGTAGAGAAGATAGACACAACTTAAATGTTTTTATATAAATGATGAGGACCAATATTTAAAAATTAACAACGAATATTTATTACACAAATAAACAGTTAAATTACAGTATTAAAATGATTATTTGATCAAATTGGGTCCTCACCGGATAAAACAAGGTATGTATCATTTACGGGATTTTAATTTAAATTTAAATCTTAAAATAGTACTGTCAACAGGCAACAGAAATGTAGGGACTGACTTACCCCAATTCGGCGTTGCTACGGGAACATTAACATTGTTCCATCTTTTTCGCTCATGGTTGTAGGTAAAGGGGCAGGGTGGACTCGAGAGTCCACCACAGGGCCAGCCCGCAGGCTATTCGCCCTCTGCACACCTCTATATCCTCTGCACACACTCTCTCTAACTCCTGAAAAACTTTTTCTCTCTCATCTGTATCATTTCTACCCCTTAATAGTTATCTCAACTTTTTGCATACATGTTTTCACCTTCCAATCACAGTATTTTCTTCTCCATATAAACTCCACCTACGTCTTAAAACCCTTTTCTAGTGGCCCTAATATTTCTCTTTTATTAAAATCACACTTCTCATTGGACCTATACTATTTCACATTTTCATATTCTTTCACATTTTTCCCCTTTTCCTTTCTACATTTTCTTATATTTTATTTTCTAACACCTGGTCAGTTTTATAACATCTTTTCCTGACCATGATCCGACAATACTGCTATTGTTGCGTAAATTTCACTACAATCCTTTCAATTCTTATTCCTTATTCTAAAGGGGCTTTTTCGACTGACCCTCGTCCAACGCAACTCTTTTATCATGGGGGTCTTTTAACTAGCCGCGATTCTAGCTTACTACTGGGCCTTCTTATGGGGGTAATTCATCGGTTACTAAGTCAAAGGACACCGCGCTATTCTGCAACGTTTTCCCCTCTTTACCATAAATATATTTTTATTGCGTACCTTTCCCTTTTCTAACAATCTTTTAAACTTATGTAAAAGGCCTTTTCTTATGCTGACTTTTTCTTATCAATTATTCCCCTTCACAACGCTTCATAATGGATAAAAGAATCTTGAAAGGGCTTGCAGCTTTTAACAAGATCTCCGAAAGCCTTTTGCTGGCTTAAAGAGCCAGCAATAGCTCTAATTATACAGCTGCATCTCTCGCAGTTAGCCCATCGTCTTCGGATGTGGAATTTTCGCATGAATCCTTCTAATTTCTATTTTCTACTTTCATGTACTATTTAATTTTGTGATGTCTTTGTAATCTTATATATTTTAAATTACATTTTGTATTTTTGTAAGTAAAAACCTCAGTGCCATGTTATGGTGCTTTCTTAATTCTATATTCCCCTACATCATTATAAATCAAAGAAGAATATTGTGTTAAAAATTAGGGTAAAATAAAAGGTATTGGAAGAAGAAAGGCATAATATTTAGGTTAAAGTTTTTGAAATGTAAAAGTTTAAGGGGGGAAGATCCCCTTAAAACCTTAAAAAAACTCAATTTTTTATTATGATTTAATTTTGAAGAATGGAATATAAGGAATCTTATGAAAAAAATGGAGTCGATAATACAATTACAACCGATTTTATGGCCAAATAGGTAAAGCTAATAGTAAAGTAATTTATAAAATATTTAAACTTTAAATGGCTTTTTCTATAAACTATTATTTTGAAACTTGTGCGCACTATTTCTTCAAAACTAATCGTCCCAAATTGATAAAATTTTGTATACTTGTATATCTTGTATGTTTATACAATTTCTACCTAAATTTACTTAAGCAGATATCACTAATATTTTTACAGCAATTTTTTTTATTTTAATATTTTCTGTACATTACAATACATATGCCTGATAAAAAAAATTTATGGGAAATATCGTAATTATTTTAGGTGTAGATTGAAGTATAACCTATGGATAAAATATACACACATAATTTAATGTAATAAATTGTCTACTTCCACCTCATTTTGCAAATTCTTTTGCGCCTGTGTGACGTCTAGCTACTGACAAAGCGTTGCCACAACCCCAGAAGAAAAGGTTTCGCCTTGAATTGGGCGCCGCGAGTTTCCTGGTGTGAAAGAACCAATAAAGAGTCTTCACAGGGCAGTCAACTACAAGAGAATCAACAAGGCAAATCAGTTGAATCAACTAAACCGCCTCGTGTGAAAGAGGCCTTATTCTTTCTTGACATGAGGGCGTAATTGTGGAGCTTGGTGTAAGGGCACCCCTGAAGGTGAGAGAAAAGTTTCAAAATTTTAACGAAAATTACCTATTGAGTGAATCATTTGATGGATACTTTCCACGTGAAATACAGGAAAAAATTAATTGATGGATACTCAATCCATTTTTGTCTAACCTAAATTCAAAGGACGACAGCGTTTTATTTAAAATACAATCTCATGGCAATAAGAGCTAATGCATATATTGAAAAGCATTTTCAAAAACAGTTCTGGTGTACGCAGTCAGATAGAAATTGATCTGGAATTGACAAAAGCAGTATTAGAGAAACTTTTACAGTTTACCATCATTTACCTTTTTGAAATGAGTTTTTGATAACTTTTTCACATGAAAAGAAAAGCCACAAATAGCTTAAATGCAGATGATGACTTTCGTGTGGCTCTTTCAGAAAAAAGAGTCTCTTTTTAAAAGATAATTATTAAGAAACAATCACGTAGAAATTGAAAATGTAGATATTGTTTTCTATGTAATAATATAGTATGTATTGTAAATATATTAATTTTCTTATGCAATAAATAAATTATCTTGCAATAAATGTCTTTCCTAATTAAAGCAATAAACACATTTTTCAAGGGGGTGCGAAAGCTTGTTTTCAGACTCAGAGGGGTTTTGACTATTAAAAAGTTCAAGAATCACTGTTCTAAAGGGACAGTGATCGGGTAGTCGTTAAAGAATGTAAAATAACTAAAAATATTATAATTCCTTCAAAATGAAAAAATATATATACTACTAGCAGTAGTTACTAGTACAGTAGTTGTTGGCAATTTAGTAGAGTTTTGTGACCCTAACTCCTTCGCTCTTAAAAAAGAGGTGGGTTTCGAAGGGAAAAAAGCTGTATGTTATCAAACTCTACTCCGTACCTCATGAGTTCTTAATGTGAGTTTAAGTTAACATACATTTGACAACATTACACTAAATCATTATATTTCGAGAATCGGTATCATCAGAGAAAGTACCTCCCACTCAGCACCATCACGAAGTAACACAAAAATATATAAATTATTTAATCCCTGTTAATTACCGATGCAGGACATCTAGTTCTTTCATAACTCCTGTACAGCAAACACAGCATTTAAAACACAAAAATATTTGAAGAATAATTTGATTTTGCTTCTAAAACACAAATAATAATGAGTTATTAAACACACAAATTTTTTATTCAGGTTTTAACTGTGTGTTTTCAAGTAAGTGAATCTAAATTGATTTATCTTCTAAAACACAAATAATAATGAGTTATTAAACACACCAATTTTTTATTCAGGTTTTAACTATGTGTTTTCAAGCAAGTGAACCTATAAAGATTGTTTTCACTTAGAATCAATGTCCCTACTCTGGATGTATTATGGGAGGAACAGTATTGCTTGGGCCACGCCCTCAATTGCTAGAATTTCTAAATTCACTCGTTTAATAACTGGAACGATCCTCACGAACTTATATTAATCAAATAATTTCGTCTGATAACTATCTCTCTATTCTAAAAAAAACTAACTGCCGCTGCCGCAGCCGCCGCTGTCAAAAGCTTGTCACGCTATCTCCTCCGAAACCGCTGGGGGTATGGGGTCGAGACTGGTACCAATCGATGCAGAACAATGTGGGGAAGAAAGTAAGACATGTCTCATATTCGTCGGACTTTAAGTTTTTTTCATGTGATATGTTTTGTGGGAAAATATTGACTTTTTCATGTTCAGATTACGATAACTCGCCAAAAAAGGATCGTTTAATTTTTTTTTTTTTACAATCTAAGACTACAGACATTTTTCCTTCAAACAAGACCTCATTTGTTTAAAAATAATTTAAAACAGACTGATATTTTTATTAAAATTGAAAACCCTTTTTTTGGAAAAATTTATGCGTTTCGAGATATATAAATTCGATGCTCTCAGACTTATTATGTTACAAAGAAAATATTTATATCAACTGGAAGATGAAAGCTTTCTGATTCATATAAACTTCATTTCAAATCTCTATCTTAAAATTTCGATTTTTAATTGAATTTTAAAGAAATACTTCAAAAAAATCATCTCATTCGCTTCCTTTGAAAGAAGATCCAATTTTTCACCCATTCATCCATTTCGCCGGGCTTCATCCATTTCGTCGGGAGGGGGGGGGTGGAAGCTTCAACTGTAAACAAATGAATGACTCAATCGCTGTAAAAAACTATTGAGTCATTCATTCACTTGATTCACCAGAGGAGCGAGCGTAGCGAGGCTAGGGGCGAAGCCCCTAGTATTTTGAAAAGAAAGCTGGTCCTTTTTTTTAATCGTAATTTATAATCCGGTATTAATTTTCTGACAAACAATTCTGCTTTTTTCTAATCTTAAGACACAGTGCTTAAAATCTTCATAAAATTAATATTCATCACTACTGCTATTTTTAGCCTCCCCCTTCGAACTCCGCAATTATCTCAATACGAAGTGTATGGTCCTGAGGAGGGTCTTTTTTTTTTTTCATTAGAGATGTTATTGACTTCGTTGTCATAAAATCATAAAAAATCGAAAAACATTAAAAATCCAACAAAATTGAAAAACAAACAAAAATACAAAAATACTTTTATTATTCTTATGCTTATCTGCTTTTTTTTGGCCTTCCTTAACTTTATTATTTTTTTTTCTCTCTTTTCGTGGATCATTAGACTTCAATTTTTTCTTTTAATTCTCTTTACCTTGTAACTCTATATATTTTCCCTTAAGTTTAACTTTTCTGTTTTATCTAACTTTAATGTAATTCTTTTTTTCTTTCTATTTGCGCTATTCTTATCTTAATTTTTTTTAATTCTGTACCTAATATTTTTAACTTCTGAGCACTTCTATCTTCATTACATATAACTTGATCACTGGAGTTAAAGTCGTCACGACCTAGGTACTGTGCTGCTCAAACACAATTACGTCTGCTTGATAGTTTTAAGTCAGTCTTCAATTAAATACTTAACTAACACTAAAGTAGTTAATGCTGAGCTATGATACTGAAAACAGTTCTGTTTTTATAATAATTTCAAATATAACTGCTGAATGTGTACACAAAAATTCAATAAACATTCCTACAATTAAATATTTCGTTAACATTTATGAAAAACAACAGTTTTAATGTCTCAACTCTTGAAAAAAACAGAAATAAAGGGTGTTATCTCTATGTTTAGTAATACACCCACAGAAAAATCCAGTATTACTACAAAATGCATAAACATAGGAATAATTTCGTATAAATTTTACATACTTTTGAATAATTACTGCTAGATTATTCTAAATTCGGAATAAAAATTTATGTTAAATTTAATCACCATGTGCGTAAATGAATATTAGCAATTTATCAGGAAAGTTAAGGCTAAACTGTGTACTATGGAATTATCCAAAACCAGCGGCATGAATTAAAAGAACAGAAATACAGTAATGCAAAAATATTCACGTCAGAGTTTTTTATGCCAAATTATTTATGAAAGAATACCTTCATTAAGTCTTTGATATGCAGGAAGGATCAGAGCAGCTTGCTCACAACTTAAGCATATGCAGAAATTAATCAAAAAGAAGGAAATTTAAAATGTGTTATTATGGCAACAACAAGGTAGTTATAATGTAACCATGAAGCTACAGAAGGAGGGGAAGCTAGTGTTGAACTCATGGTATTTTTGAACTTCTGGAGTGCCTGGTCCTGACGGATTTATCTCCAGTTTCACGATAAATATCTTCAAGGTGACATGCGCAAGATGGGAGTTACAGTGTAACTCCAGTAACACTTCGAACATGAAGTTCTATAACAGTATCAGTGACACTCGAGAATCGAGTTATTTCAGTGCTCAAGTAAAAAATTACTAGACAGTTTTAAAGACGCGAGGGAGAAAATAGCAAGTTAATAAAACTAGTAGTTAAGGGGAGAGATAAAAAATAAAAAATAAAAAAAAAAAAGTGAAAAAATAATAGTAGTTAAAATAAATTTAAATAAGTAACAACATTAATATTACGGCTAAGTGAGTAGGGGAAAATTTTAAGTTAATAGTAAGAGAACGCGCTTTCCATGAAGCCCATAAAAGCAGACCTATTTAAGCAAACAGAACAGGAGGAGGGGACTAGCCAGAAGCTCCCCGAGCTGGGTTCGAACCCGGATCAGGGCAGAAGTAGTCACAAATAATTTTGAATACATTAAGCATTTTAGTTATGTCGTCGTCAGGTTTTCTAAGAGCCGCGGCAATGTTTCTGAGAAGCTGTAAGACATCAGAGATGGAGTAGGTTTGGGAAAATTCCCTTACAAGTTTTATGATTTCCGAAAAGTCGGAGAGGCCAGTGTTGTTAGTGATGTGGTTATCGTTAGAAGGATTGGGTTGAACATTGTACTTAGAGATGGGTTTTTCTATGTCAATTTTTTTCCTAGGCGCGGTCCTAGCATAGACTAGTTCCGAAGCACTAGGAGTGTTATTTTGAGTTTCAGTAAGGGTCGTTGAGTTGGTTTCAACATTAACCGCAGGGTTACTATTGTTAGTGGGGAGGGAATTTTTATTCCAAGCAGAAGTGCTAGGAATTGGGGCAGGAATGAATGTGTTGGTGTTTCTTTTGGAATTGCTGGAGTTGGTGTTAGTATTACTGTTTGAGTTATTAGTGTTGGAATCTTTTTTAGCTTTAGATATATTTTTAGGGTGTCTGGAGCATTTAGAGTAGTTTGCAGTGTGGTTACCTCCACAATTTGCGCACCTAAAAAGCTGAGGATTTCCCTTAATGGGACAAATCCTAGCTTGATGTTTGTCGCCACATAAGAGGCATTTAGGAGTGAGATTACAAGTCGTGCTCGCATGCCCGAACCGCTGGCAGTTGTAGCATTGAGCCGTACCTGAATTTTTAAATGGTGTAATTCTGATTTTTAAATAATTGATACTAGTTAGATTGTTGAGATTGTCAATGTTGGGAGAAGGTTTAATAGAGATCATAAATAGAGGAAGAATAGTTTTCGTTTGTTTGTTAGTGAGGTACGCAATTTTAATTGGTACAATGCCTATGTTAGTGAGTGCGTCGTGTATGTCCTGTCTGTCAGTAGTGGCGGGCAGGCCCCTGATCAAAAATTTTCTTGGTCTCTCCGACCTAGGATCCATAATTCTGAAGGGAGTATTATTACTGGTAAGGATTCCCTGAGCATTTTGGTAGCTAATAATGTCATTAAAAATTATGTGTATGAGAGAACCGGCCATTTCTGGCTCGGCTTCGGGACAGCTAGTTTTGATTAAGTTAATAAGGCTTTTATAGTTAGTTCCGGATTCAAAGTAGATGTGGTATTTAGGGGTGCGAGTAGGTTCGGCAGTTTCCTGCGTCTCCATGTCTACAGCTTCAGCAGAGGTATTACCTACAGGAATTTCAGTACTGGCGGCGCTCGGCCGTTCAGAATTAATGGAGCTAATTTTAACATTAGGTTCTAGGGAAGGGTCAGAATCCTCTCTCTGGCGCTTAGTTGTTTTAGTTCTGGTGTTCAAAACACCTTCCTCGTTACGGAATAATTCCATGCCATAAGCAAGAAGATTAAAATTACAGCAAGTAATATTTGCTTCTACATAACTTCTAAAACTGTCAATAATCATAAAATTCTTTAACTCTAATTCTCTGGTTACCATAGTGAGCACTGAATATACACGATCAAGAGTATCACTTACCGTGGGAGTCTCTGCAGCCGACGAGAGTCCGTTGCACACGTCGTTAGTAAAGTTCCTTATAATCTGTGAGAAATAAACTTCCGGGATTCCATTGTCGATGATATCGAGGATTGCTTCACGCTTTTCGTTGAGTTCCGGGGTCATCAGATGACCTTCAGTAGTAGAGCTGCACTTTGCAGTATTAACGGCTTGTACTAGCTTCCTAGCAGCAGCCTGTTTCTTCTTTTGACCCTTGGAACGTTTTCCAGGGTTGGCGTTAAGTCCGTTTTTAATGTCCGTAGCTAAACGCTGCAGGGCATCGTTGTTCGGTTTAGGCGAGTCCTTGAAGAAGTCACGGCGAGAGAGTGGCGTCGACGAAACAGTAGATCCATCATCTTCCGAATCGGAAGACAGAGTCCTGTAAAAGGAGCCAGCAGGGCTTACGCCCGACGGTCCAGATACATCCGCCCGGTTATCCATGTACAAGCTAAAATAGCCCTACAGAATTCCCCGACAAAACGTACCCGAAAACGTACGAGCGAGATAGCTTGTGGCAGTAAAACTACTACACGTGGGAGAACCACGTGTGTTTCCGTGCTAGGCTTAACGGAGCAGTAGTGGCACACGTCTGAACACCTCCGTGTCCAGCGTCTGAATGAAATAATACCAATACGAATACCGGAAGCTAGTGTTAAAAATGTGTCTCCCTTTTTGTCGCCGCCACTAGAGGGCGCTCGCGTGCACTAGCGGGCGGCTTAGACACGGACAACCATACGATATTTTAGTGCGTATTTAATGTGAATTTATTTATTCAATTTAACAATTTTTTATTTTCATTCAAAATCTTTATTTAAAGTGTTTTTTTTGCTACAATTCAATAAAATTCTTAAAGGAAATGAGTAAATAAACTTTTTCAGAATAATTGTGTATTGGTTTCAGAATAAATTAGTTAAGATTTTTGTAATAATTTAATAATTAAGGAAATGAAATTACAGAAAAGAATTGTGAAGAAAGTTTTTTATCATTGTTCATAATCTCTTATGGAAAAAAAATGTGAGAAATAATAGTGATTAACCAAAACACACACATAGTAGAAAAGCAACATTTTCTATCAATCACAAATAAATTCTTATCAGGACTAATAAATAGGAAGTCAATTCAGTATTTAATCAGACAATACTTTAAAATATCTTCCTTTGGAAAAAAAATCAGTCAAAGCATCTCAGATTACACTTTTTAAAACCGGAGGTATAATCTTCAAGTTGGTAAATTACTGTATACAAATTTTTTCAGCGAATTAAAAAGAAAAAAACAAATAACTTTGACAAGGACAAATCAGCTATATTTTTGAATTTTCACAAAGTACGCATTTTATTGCATAAGCAGATTTTGTACGCAGATTTTGCATAAGCATTTATAGTAACAACATTGCTTATCATACAATGAAAACTTATTTACTTAAGGGGTGTGGTCACTTTTACGTACCTATAAAAGTATCATTTTTAGACCTATGTTCAATTGTATGTACTACTCATGATTTAATCTTGATTTATATGAAATTTTTTGAGTAACTGCCTGTAATATTGTTTATTATAGATGCAATTTTTCAAGGTAATTAATAAAAATGACATTTTATGCATAAAAAGTGAATTTTTTTTTTTAAATCGAGCATTTTGCAGTCAACTACTGTGCGCATTCTGTCAAAATAAATTATTAAGGTACATTAATAATTTTTTACTATATGTGATTACAATACTTCAGGCAACAATATCCAGCAACATTATTCTAAAATATATTAAAACCTTTTAGTACGTGCTATTTTTAATTAGAAATTTCAAAAATGACTGAGTAAAAGCTTATAAAAAATTCTTTAAAAATTAAAATATATTAAGGTTAAAAAATTTTGGTAGATTTTGTTGTCTAAAGTGTTGTAATCACATATAGTAAGCAATTATTAATGTAACTTAATAATTTATTTTGATAGAATGCGCACAGTAGTTGACTGCAAAATGCTCGATTTAAAAAAAATATTCACTTTTATGCATAAAAAATCATTTTATTTTTTTATTAATTACCTTGAAATATTGCATATATAATAAACAGTATTATAGGCAGTTACTCAAAAAAATTTTTGTAAATCAAGCAAAAATCATGAGTAGTACATACAATCCAGCATAGGTCCAAAAATGATACTTTTAAAGGAACTTAAAAGTGGCCACTCCCCTTAAGGGGAGTGGTCACTTTTACGTACTTTAACTAACTTACGTAATTTAACTAACTTAATAGTGATTAAATTCAATATTATGGTTATTTCCAGCAGAACTTAAGATGTCTTAACTTTGCGTTCACTTAAAACACAGCAGCTGTACTTTTCTCTCATTATTATACATCTTATATTAACACAAAACAATAATAATGTTCTTACCTTAGGAGCAGCAAATATACTAGGATTTCTCTGTCCAGTTTCTTTATTTCTTTTTAAAGCTGATCTATAGCCAGTAGAACAACCCGGAGCAAAACACGTGTTTGGCATTAAAATTTATTTCTGCACACAGAATAAATTTTAAAATTTATAAAACAACTTTCACCACCACGCCGTATAACTCAATGTTAAATAGCCACTTCGCTTGCATGTCGCGCCCTCTACCGGTGAGCGACAACAATCGGCTCATTTTTCGAAAAATTCCCCATTGAAGCTTCCGCTCCTTCTGTAGCTTCATGAATGTAACTAATGCACGTGATATATATCTATTCAGTGTAGATAAACCTCGGAGTAGATGTAACGGGTAAAGATTGCTAATGTATAGCAGTTTTCAATTGCTGAATAAACTTCAACTACACACGATAACTCAAAATATGAACACTTGTCCTCGGGTGGAATGAATCGACGGCCTTCGCATTATTAGCACGACGTCTAACCAATTGAGCAAACGGGAAACGTTAAATTGTATTTCTGAAATTCCTTTCCGAAAAATGACAAGGACTGAAAATCATGTTTTAAAATTCTATAACTGATTCTTATTACGGGCACACTAAGGTAGTCCTAAAGTTACTATTGCACGTGACAAAAAAATATTTTAAGTGCAGATTAAACCTCGGAGGAACTATAACTTGTAACGTTTGTAAATGTTTAACCGTTTTTAAACCCAGATTAAACTTTTACTTCACTACCAAGCCACGTAAAATATTCTTAAATAACGAGCTTCTTCACGTGAATTCCAAACTACATTTCTTATATTTATGTCGAAATTTAGAGAATATACGGCAACCTTTTTTTGGATAATGAGTTTTGCCCCTCACTTAGAAACCGTTTAATGTTGTGTACCGAAAACCTACTCATATACCAAAAACATCCTTTACATTGAAACGAGTTTAAACTTTTTGGGGAGGGTTTGATTAAATGTAAAATAAAAAGTTATTTTAACCTCAACAGACACAGAAATTTTCAATATCGGGAAAGAAATTGTAATCACACCAATTTTTGGCATGATCATCATATATAGGTTCACATTCATGTAAAGCTCACTCAGGTTAGGAAAACCCCTGTCTAAACTTCACAAAATATCTGAAGTCTTTATTATTTGAAATCATGTCAATTAGGTACCGCCCCTTTGGCAAGCTTTATGCATTTGGTGGTAACGCTTGTGTTTTACCTGCCCATATCGACTTAAAAATATTTTTTAAATGAGGTGGAAAAGGTACTAAAATTAAAGTAAAGTGTATTAAATTATAAATCAATCTAAACAATTCAATGGTTCCTAAACAAATAATTCATATTTTATCGTTATCGAACACACACCCACGGCCGCCTCGTCTTACGTCTAGTGAAATCTTCCTCCTGTTGTTCTGAAACTCCTCCTTCAAAACTTCACGAATCCGACTCTTATTTTTAAAACTAAAAATTGATTTTGACGTTAAAACGTTTTAATTTTAAACTTCCTCAAAATAACACATTACATTAGGAAATTCACCAAAGCTTTTAGGTGTAGAGAAGTTTGTTTAATAAAATAATTAATTTAAAGAAGAACATAACTAAGCGAATTCTAAGCGAAAGTTTTAAATAATTTTTTTTTAAGTTCTCTTAAGTAAAATGTTAAAGTAATAGAAATAAGAATACTTTTAAAGCCTGTAAGGAAATATGTAATATTCATAGACATTAAGTGGGGCAGCAATCATAAAGCAAATCACTCACAGACTAAATTTAAAATTTTCAGTAAATTACGTACGTACTAAAACCATGCTAATCTAAAGACACATGACCTGCAGAAATAATGAATCGTGGATAGAATTTATTTATGCATCCTCAGCTTTACAGTATCTATCATTTCAGAAATAGTTTTAGATTCGAAGAGGATGAAAGATGGGAGGTGAATTAAATATGTTTTATGTATTTAGGTGTGTCCAAGAAGTGATGTAATTATAAGCGATTTTACAAAATATTGATATGCAACGTAGTTAGAAATGTTTATAGAAGATATAAAAAGTTTTAATACTTTGCGAATAATTTTTTTTTACACGAATTCAATCGATTTAATAATTTGTAGTTCTATCAATTATTCTGAATAAAAATCTTTAAAACGACCTTAGTACACTATGTTCTCAAGTAATCTAACCTCAATCATTGGAACAAAAATTTGTGAATAAATTCACTAAATCAAATCTGAAATTTTCCATCTTTCACTTTATAATAGGAGGAATTTGCTATAAATTATGATTTATAAGATAAAATGGGCGTGGTAGGATAGTTTAGGCTAAAAAAGATACCAAAATAAATTATTTATTATACGGCAAATTATCTGGAATTACAACAGAAAGTTAAGACGTATTCATTCATAATTATAAAGGAAAATGAATATGTAACTTGTTTGTTTCTTTTATATAAAAAATCAAGTTCTGAACATGTTAAGGAAATATTAGAAAAATATTTATGTGCATCTGTCTTTTTTGAGTTATCTCATACAGTGGTAAGTACGTTAAGAACGTAACCACAATGAGGTAATAACATAATTGTTTGACGGAAAAAAAAGAAAAACTGTACATAAATTTGTAAATTAGGACTTCGTGACCGTAGATTCTCGATGTCATATAAGATCACTGAACAAACTCTGTTACGATCTTACTCTAAACACATTCATGCCATATCCAGTTTGAGTTCATTTATATTACGATGTGCGTTAATAACATATATCCAATTCTTCAAGTAAACACTTTGTGTAACATCAGAAAGTTTCAGGATGATGTTTGCCCTCAAGGATCCCAAAAATGACAATTTTTAATGATGTAGGAAAACATTTTACCAGAAAATTGATAGAGAAATAGATTATCACTAATTTTGTTTTGCATATATTATTGTTATAGCAAGCTAACACAGGAATTGTTGAAAGAGGTTGATCGGATATCGATTGACTGCGAGTGCATAAGGGCAGGACGCTTCATCATTTTTCGGGGTGACAACGTTAAAAGTACACACTCGTCGTGAGCCGAAATCGATGCAGTTAAAATGTATTAATATACCTGCGCGTTTTTTCTCCAACATCCTAGATGCCGTTGTCGTTTATCCGGCCATTTCTGTCGGAAAATACCTCCTCTCCCCATCGAATCGTCCGATATAGGTACACGTGCTGCTGTTGTGCTAGCTCATTTAGCATGTCTTTGAAATTCGATATCACAGTGTTGTGCGAACTAATTTAACAGAGGCCCGGTATTTCGGATAAAAAGGACAAAAATTATAAAAATGAAAGGAAATATTCCACTTTATAGACGACGGATACGAAGGGAGAACTACTGCTGAAAAGAAAGAAACAGGTAATAACGATTTAAAAATACCTTTTTAATCCTTCAGCGGGCACGCCCGTGTATAAGTGCAACATTTTCATAATTTTGAATGGTTTATTTTTACATTTAAGGTTTGGATGTTCTAAGCAGTTTCTATTTATAGCTACACCCTCTCTAATGCAAGTCTGAATATCAGACTTTTGTATTCCTTTCCAATAATATTTAATCACGATTCCAACAGAGGATACTTCTATTTGTTGCACTCTGTGCACAGCGCGCCTGGTCATGTAAGAAAATATTCCTTATTTTATTCTTGGTTATTTCGCTAAAATAATTCTAAGCATTTACAAAGTTGCTTTTCTATGATTATAAATTTAAAAATTCTAATCAAATAAATGTCCTGATGAAGTTTTAGATACTAAATAATTATTAATAATTTTGTTCCCGATGTTAAAAGTAATTTTACTTTTCGTAGCATAGGAACACTATGTTACTATGCTACGAAAAGAAAATAAGGGAGTCATACTTTTGTCGACAATGCATGATGATGCAACAGTGGGTGACGATTCTGGTAAACCAGCGATTATACTGGATTACAATACGACGAAAGCAGGAGTTGATGTAGTGGATCAAATGTGCAGCTATTACACGGTGTCCCGCATATCCCGAAAATAGGTTGTCTCGTTGTTTTTTAGGGTTTTTAGACATAATAGGAATCAATTCGCAAGTTGTTCTTAGATCCAATAAACCGGACAGTTTTGAAAGAAGGCGATTGTATCTGCATTCTTAAGAGTTAGAACTTTTCGAAAGCCACTTCAAGACCCGGTCATATACTCCATGTCTTCCTCCAGACATAACTGGATTCTTACTAAAATATAAAGTGTAAATTTCCCGAGAAGCAGAACCAGAGGTGGCGGCAAAATATGAGGAAAGTGCAATATATATGCGGAGGGCTAAATTTACGTAACTATCGCGATAAAGTGTGATAAATGCAAGGCGCATTGTAAAATCCGTACTATATGTTTGCGATGTGAAGAAATTGAAGAAAACTGAAGAGAACTGAACAAATTGTTTGCGTTTTAAAAATAAATTTTAATTTTTTTATAAAAATTTCTTCTTATTCATTTTTGGCTTTGAATTATAAATAATCTCAATATCATCAACATTTTATATTTTGTCATAAATTTATATGATATTGATAACATTGATTGTTAAACTTGGACTGTGAAAAGATTTTCTGCATACTCTTCAGAGATGATGACAGTATTTTGTTTTTTGTTCAATTTTATTACTGATTTGAACTATCAGTGTGATAATTTTGAGAATGATAAAACTTTTGCTATGATTTTTGGATTTTAAAATATTTTGCTTGTTTTCTAAGTCATCCCGTTCAAAATTCCAAATTTCGCGTTGGATTCCAGCCTAGCAGTCGAGAAGAGGGATGAACTCAATTTTTTTAATTTTTTTTTGCACTGGACTAGGTATTCAAGTGTCAGTGAACCAGTTCAGAATTATTGACAACTAGAAGGTAACCCATCATTTTGACGTCATAATACTAATAATGTCGTCATAATGGAAAAAGTATATGAAAGTTAAAAATTATCCCGAATTATCTAACAATATTGCATTTAATCCACACCTTGTAACAGCAAACCCTTTCATTATTTTTTATTTATTTAGTTTTTCATGCGATTGTAGTAGTAGACTGCATCCAACCCGTCATTTTGACGTCATAATGCTAATAATGACGTCATAATGGAAAAGTATATGAAAGTTAAAAAATATCCCGAATTATCTAACAATATTGCATTTAATCCACAACTTGTAAAGCAAACCCTTTCATTATTTTTTATTTATTTAGTTTTTTATGCGATTGAAGTAGTAGACTGCCATCCAGTTTTTTACAGCTCACTATGCGATATGAATACTTCAGCTACTTGATTCATTCACATTCAAGTTTGTTTACTTTCACAATTCATCGCAAAAGTAAACAAATTTTTAAAAACTGTTAAATATACAGCTAAAAGCATCCAATTTTTTTAGTTCTGAATATTTTATAGAAAAATAGGCTGAACAAACGTGATTTGATGGAGAAGATATTAGTTTTTAGGTAAGAAAAAATTCTCATCCACATCTGAAATTGAAATTAAGCCTAACCGGCTGTTTGTTTACTGAGGGCTTCAATTGAAAGATGAGTACAGCCCGGAAGTGTTATACAGAGACAACGGCTATTATATATATAATAAACGATTTTTTTTCAAGAACTAAGGACATGTCAGTATTCATTGAGGCCTGTTCATAAAATGTAGTGTAAAAAAGCAAAACATTTTTGGTTTGTAATCCTTAAAATAATTGAAAATAGAACCAAGTATGAAACAAACAAAAAAAGGTACGGAGTGAAGTTCTTTATTAGACAGCAAACATTAAAAATTAAATCACATTAAAATAATAAACATTAAAATTTTAAATCACATCATACTGCCATTCCATCTGTGCTGGTCCAACAAAATAATCAGCTAAGTGATTTCTTATATCTCTTGGCTGTCTGATGTATGATTGGCCAGAAACACCCTCCCCCATTGGTACATCCTGTAATGTTGTTAGCATGACAACAGTGTCTTCAAAAGTAATTCCATCTCTTAGCCTTACAAAATTCTGAAGTACAACACATGATTTTACTATGTTTTCTGCAAAGTGCACTTCTACATTCAATTGGCGGTGAAATATTCGCCACTTGTTGGCCAAAATTCCAAAAGAACATTCCACAGACCTTCTAGCTCTGGACAGTCTGTAATTGAAAACTCTTATGTGTTGTGACAATCCAATGTGATCCTCATCATGTGTAGTGACAATCCAAACACTTCGTTCAATCCAAACACTAGCTCTGGACAGTCTGTAATTGAAAACTCTTATGTGTTGTGACAATCCAATGTGATCCTCATCATGTGTAGTGACAATCCAAACACTTCGTTCAATCCAAACACTAGCTCTGGACAGTCTGTAATTGAAAACTCTTATGTGTTGTGACAATCCAATGTGATCCTCATCATGTGTAGTGACAATCCAAACACTTCGTCACCGACAGACACACATTTCACGTCACACGCTGCTTCTACTATTGGGCAAGTAGGTGGAATGTTAAAAGTGTTGGAGGACATTCTTTTCCATATAGTAGTATTCTCAAAAATCACTGAATCTGACTGTTTTCCATAAGCTCCAATATCAACAGCTCTAAATAAGTAATTAGAATCACAAATAGCAAATAGGACAATTGAAAATTAATTTTTATAATTGTAATACAGAGACCCACTGTACATTAGTTTTATAATCCTAATATGCTTTCCGTCAATCGCACCAAGACAATGAGGAAATTTAGCTGTGCTCTCGAAACCAGATGCGATACTCAGACAGTCATCCTCTAATGGAACTGCTAAGAATGTGCTGCTTAGTTCCCGAACAGCTTCACACACTTCTTCCACAATTCTACTGATTGTTGATATACCGCATTTGTAACTGTAGTATAGATCTGCTAGTGGGCATCCTGAAGTCAAATATCCGAAAATCAAAATCAAACAGAGAAAATGCAAAAATACCTACTTTTAAGTTTATTTCAAAAATTGCAATAATTTTTAATTCCTATTACAAAATGTGCATATCCGATGTGCACACCTACTAAGTTCCTACTAATTTTTATTTTAATTCATGTTTCAATTAAAGAGCTTAAGAAGAAGTGGAAGAACCTAAGGCAGTGCTACAAGAGAGAACGCGATTCACAAATTTCAAAATCCGGATCCGCCCAAAAGAAGAAGACGCAATACGTTTACTTTGACGTTCGATCCTTCCTCACTCCTGTATTCACCACCTGGTCAACTCATTCTAACATCGGTGATGCGGAGGATGGAGATGAAGAAGAAGAAGGGGCGATGGAAGACGTTCCATCAGTTTCGCAAGAAGTGGGGACTCAGAAGACCATCCCATCTTCCACAGCATCTTCAAAGCGGAAGCGTGATAGTGAAAATCCTGTGACGGAGATTTGCCAAGTGTTGAAAAAGAAGTTTAGAGGAAGGGATGGCTACAGACAAGAGGAAAGCTGAAACAGACGGGGAGGATGAAGATGTCAAATTTCTGATGCCTCTGCTAAAGTACACCCGCACCTGTGGTGTGGAATTGCGTTGTGTAGAAACGTTGCACATGTCTAGCTTTGACATTGCTTAATTGAAGATGGTGAATCATAACAAGGTTTTGGCAAATCTGAAAAGTTAAGAAAAGCAGGTGACAACAAAGATTGAAATTTTAGTTGAAGATCATCAAGTATTTTTTTTTAATTTTAATTGAAGAAAAGAATGTGGCTTAAGGCCATAACAAAATTTTTAACTGCAGGGAGGCTTAAGGCCATCACAAAATTTAACTTTATTTCTGATGCCACGGCGGCTCTGGAGGTCTGCGACGCCGTCTGGAACAGGACCGGATCTTTTTGCCTCTCGTACGGCAGGTTACTAGCTTCATGGTGGCAGCGGGTAACGTCCGAGCCGGAGCGTCGCGTGCAGAAGTCTGGCGTTTCACTCAAAAATCCTCCCTTCAGCGTGGCCTGGTGATGTGATGCTGATGAGCGAAACTTCTGGACATTGGCGACTTGGAGCTCGCCAATTAGTTCCGCCAGCGCTGTTGAGACAAAGGTTATGGCTTTTTGTGTGTCGTGGGGGGAAAGCGGGAATCTGCAACCCCTTTCTGGAATTTGTCATCGGAGAGCATTGGGTGTAATGCAGGGACAAAAATTTTGTTTTCTGGGAATCTTTTGCAGACAGTCTGGGGAACGTATCTAAATTTAGATCACGAACCCGTGCATGGGGGAACAGTGAAATAAAAGTGTGTATAAAAGTGAAAATAATAGATTTTATGGAAGTATAAGCCATCGGAGTGAGGCGGCCATCTTGGAGTCCTTTGGAGAACAAAAGTAAGAAACCCTATGGAGATTGACATGGCCACTATTTTGCGGAGACTTTTATTCGAAATCTGTTCATACTTAGCGGATTTCCTACTATGTAAACTTTTAAATATTAAAGATCTATGATTTTTGAAAAGATTACGCCTGGAAATGCTGTTTTTAACGAGAAAAACAATAAATATTATTCAGGTTCGAATGTTGCTATGCCAATATCTGCCAAGAAGGCGATATCCGTATTCAAATAGAATATTATGATAACCCTTGTATGGGAACCTTGTATATCAAAACTGTACGAAAAAGATGCCAAATCATTTTGGGATTGTTAGAAATGTTCGTATTCTTGTGAGAGTGACGAGTTGTGTGTCTACGTAAGATATTGGTACTTTTTTTGTGCGAAAATTTCAAAATAATCTAACGAGAGGATGAAGATGCTCTTAAGCCTTCTCAATTATAGACTTCTATTACGACTTGTCTGGATTAATACATGCTTGTGTTCATGCATCAATGAAAAATTAAAACTTAGCATGTTGTGTTTAATTTTGTAACGGATTATTTTTTCTCAAATCTTGGTTTGCATTTTTAAAAATTCAACATGCTCTGTTAGAGATCAGTAAGTATTTAGAGATATTTATAAATTCGACTTTTTTGATTTGAAGCATTTTAAATTCTCCCACTCACGATGACTTTCGAAGAACTTTCCTGAAAGTTCTCGAAATCAATAAATAATCATCGTTTAATTAAGTGCGAAATGTGACGTTTATATACTATCGGTCATAATTAAAAAAATTAGAATGCTTTATTGCATAAAACGAAATTTTTTTTTATTTACTGCTTATGCAACTTCTCTCTCATACCTACAGATGGTGGACAAAATAATACGAACACCTGGGAAATAATGGAAAATCTTTATTAATAGGGGGTTGGACCACCCTTTGACTGAAGTACAGATTTAATGCGACGTGGGATAGATGCATAAAGGTCATGGACAATATTTAAAGGAATATTAAGCCATTCCTCCTGCAGAGCGGTCTCTAATTCCGAAAGTCCGGATGGAGGTGGAAATCGGGAACGAAGTTTGGACTCCAAATATTGCCATAAATGTTATAATATTCAAGTCCGGAGACTGAGGGGGCCAAGCGAGATGTTCAACTGCATCGTCATGCTCTTCGAACCATTCTTGAACACACCTAGCAGTGTGGATAGGGGCGTTGTCGTCTTGAAAAAGCGGTCGCTCTCCAGGGAATACAGTCTGGACAAAAGGATGGACATGATCACCTAGAGCGCTTAGATAGTGATTGGATTTGATCCTCCCATGCAGAATAACAAGTGGCCCAAGACCGCGCCAAGATATCGCACCCCATACCGTAATGGAGCCACCCCCATGCTTCACAGTCGACAAGAGGCATTCAGGATGAAACGCTTCTTTGGGCGTTCTCCAGACATAAACGCGTCCGGTCGTCTGAAATAGGGTGAATGACGATTCATCTATATTACCTGTTGCCACTGCTGTGGGGATCAGCCTTTGCGATCTCTGCACCATTGGCGCCGCTCGAAAGCATTAGTTGCTGTCACCAAGGGTTTACGAATTGCCACTCTGCCATAAATGCTCGCAGCATGAAGGTCTCTTTTGACAGTTTTTGTTGAAACGGGGTCCTGGAGATGACTGTTCATTTCGGATGTTATCTCGGATAACGATTGCTTGTGCTTTCGGGCTACTATGCGCTTCAAGACCCGTCTATCCCTATCAGCAAGCTTGGACTTTCGACCACTGTTGTGCTTTGAAGACGTCGTCTTACCCTCTTTCGTGTACGCTGTCATAACGGCTGATACCGTACTCCTTGCAAACCCCAAAAATGTTTGATGTTTCCGTATAGATGCTCCACTTAAACGCGCTCCAACTATCATTCCTCTTTGGAACTCTGACAGGTCTGACATTTCAACTTATCACAGACAGTTCGATAGAAGCATGCAACGTAGGTGACTGCTGTTGAGAGACTGATACCTTCCTCTTCACGCTCACTAGGTGGCAGACTTCTGTTGCAGGTGGCGCGGCTGTACTGCAGGTGTGAAATATGTCATACTTTTTCACAGGTGTTCGTATTACTTTGTACTCCATCTGTAGCTAGGTGGTGTTACACTTTTGAATAGATTAAATTATATCTGTTTTTAAGTGTTAAGTATTATTTTGTCTTTGCTATCATGAAAATTCTTTAATTATAAAATTTTAGTATTTCTTCAGTTTAATACTGGATAATTTCACATGGGATATTTTGTCAATAAAACACACTCATTATACAGAAGTAATTTATTCAGTTTTTACCCCTAAATACATTAAAAATCCCAATTTTCAACTTTATATTTATAGCAAAGATTATTTTACCACATAATTTTATTAATATCAAAGATTACATTAATATCAAAGATTTTATTAATATCAAAGTTTATATAAATAACAATGATTATATTTATAAAAGACTATAAATAACAATGATAATATAAACATAAAAATATATTAATAATCCAATAATCATACAAATAACCAATGATTATATAAATAATCAAAGATTTTATTATTCAAAATTATATTTATGGTAATGATTATTTTACTATGAAATTTTATTAATATCAAAGATTTCATTCACATCAAAGATTATTTTTTATATTAAAGATTACATTTAATAATAATGATTATATAAATAACAATGTTTATATTAATATAAAAGACTATAAATAACAATAATAATATAAACATCAAATTTTATTAATGATCCAATAATTATGTAAATAACAAATAATTATATAAATTACCAATGATTATATAAATATCAAAGATTTTATCATTAGAAATCCCAATTTTCAAATTTATGTTTATAACAACCATTGTTTTACCATATAATTTTATTAATATCAAAGATTACATTAATATCAAAGATTGTATTAATATCAAAGATTATATAAATAACAATGATAATATAAACATAAAAGTTATATTAATAATCCAATAATCATGTAAATAACCAATAATTACATAAATACCAAAGATTTTATTATTCAAAATTATATTTAAAGCAATGATAATTTTACTGTGAAATTTTATTAATATCAAAGATTGCATTCACATCAAAGATTATTTTTAATATTAAAGATTACATTTAATAATAATGATTATATTAATATAAAAGACTATAAATAACAATGACATCACAGTTATATTAGTAATCCAATAATGATGTAAATAACCAATGATTATATAAATACCAAAGATTTAATTATTCAAAATTATATTTATAGCAATGATAATTTTGCTGTGAAATTTTATTAATATCAAAGATTGCATTCACATTAAAGATTATTTTTAATATTAAAGATTACATTTAATAATAATGATTATATTAATATAAAAGACTATAAATAACAATGATAACATACACATCACAGTTATATTAGTAATCCAATAATCATGTAAATAACCAATGATGATATAAATATCAAAGATTTTATTTTTCAAAATTATACTTACAGCAATGATTATTTTGGTATGAAATTTTATTAATATCAACGATTGCATTCACATCAAAGATTATTTTTTATATTAAAGATTACATTTAATAATAATGATTCTATTAATATAAAAGACTATAAATAACAATGATAATATAAACATGAAAGTTCTATTAATAATCTAATAATTATGCAAATAACAAATAATTATATAAATAATCAATGATTATATAAATATCAAAGATTACATTAAAAGATTTTATTATTCAAACTTATATTTAACGCAATGATTATTTTACTATAAAATTTTATTAATATCAAAGCTAACATTCATATTAAAGATTATTTTTAAGGGAACGGTGGACATTAAAGTTTACTTTTTTTACTTTTCATCATAGAGATACGAAATTTTGTACATATACACATTTCACTATAAATAAATGGAATACCTTAAAAGAAATTTCCAATCTCATTATAATTTTAAGATTTTTTAAAAAATTTGAAATTTATAAACAAAATTTAAAATGCTCCTTGCTACTTAATTTTTTAGATATTTCTTCGATTTTGCATTTAAATCTCTTTAAACTGTATAACAAACAAATCTGGGTATCGATTATTTAATCCCTTGAATAGTTAATTTTTGAGAGATTTTTTTCTGAATTCCGTCCCGATTTTCATCAAAATTTTGCCTTTTGAAAAAGTTATAAATCAAATTTAATTACCTTAATGAAGTCGAATTGTAAAATGCATACCCAGTTTTTTTTGTAAACAGCATCAGGATTCTTCCTTATCAATTTCATGAATTTTGAAGAGAAATTAAGTAGTATAGAGCATTTAAAAAAAATCTAAAAACCTTGGAAAATCTGGTTTGAGAAATACAGATTTAAAATTTATTACTACACTTACCCATTATAAATTAATTACTTTGTAGAAGCTTCATAAATGATTTTTTACTTGAAAAAAATTATTTTGGTACTAATAATCTACAGAAATATATATATATTATTTACAATAACACAATCGGTATTACAATGACGAGATTTGCTGAAATAAAAGTCCACCGTTCCCTTAAAAGGGGACTGGGACGTCAAATACCTTCAAAAAATTTTTGAAATTGTGGCTTAAAATAGAGCAGATTCTGCAGATTACAAATATATATAATTTATGTACTTTTTGACACTCTAACAACAATTATTAGCAACTTAAAAATGTAAACATACATTTAAATCCCATATAATGGGAAAGTTTTTTTTGCGTTTTTCTCAAAATATGATTTTTTCATGTAATAGTACACTTTCTGCAAAATCTGTTGCAAGTACATCTCTGCAATTTTAAAAGTCAATAGAATAAGTGTTGTTGTATCAATATGAACTATATTTTTATTTTTAAACCTTAAGATATTTTTGTAAATGGTGAAAATGTATGACAAAAATATGCAGATTTCTGATAAGTAAAATTTATAATTTTTTTTAAATTTTTTAAAAAAGTGTAACAAAGATTTAAATGGGTTCACTATATAAAATAAACTGTGTTTAATCATCACACAAGATTTCAAGGTAAGATTTTCACTAACTTTTTGAAAAAGTGTTACAAAGTGAATACCTCAAAAATTTCAGGGGGGAAAAGTATTTTTGTTTATATTGTTATTTTAAATTTACTTTTCAATCCAAAAAGAAATTTTTTTTTATCTTAAAATATTCATAAAGGTCTTACTAAATTAACATAAAAAAATCATAATGATACATGCATATTTGTATAAGATATGGGCTTTAAAAGAATAGCCCAAATTTCCAACTTCTTAGTTGTCGCAGACGTCCCAGTCCCCAAAATTAAAAACTTCATTTAATAATAAAGGTTGTATGTATACGAAATGTTATTTTCCCCATGAAAGATATATCTGAGATAACACTGATATCGAAGACCATATTCCTCCCCTAAGAATGAAAAAAGGGGTAAAGTTTAAAGCAAATTCAAGAAAAAAAGTCACATTTAAATTGCACAGATATGAGAAAGCTTCTATACGACGGAAAAACTTCTATCCCCGATACAAAAAAAAAGTCCTAGTTTAGGACATCAGACATCACTGCTATTGACAGATGCCAGAGAGAAAAGAAAAAAATCTTTCATAACACTGACCTCTCCTTCGGAAGGGAGAAGTTTAGATTGAAAAACGAACCTGCACTCCGACGCTGACAACTGGCCACAAGGTCCTTCGATATTGGAAGTTCTGGGGATAAAGAGCGGGGATTTTTTTATATATTTTTTTTTCATAAAAATATGAAATGCGTGAAATATGTGTCTAAGGCGAGGGGAAATTTATTTTTTTTTATGTTCTTGGGATCTATCTACGCAATGTGTCTGAATGTAACGTCTCCATATTAGCTTCAAGTAATATGTTTTGCATACTCGACAGATTTAAATCATTTCAAGTGAGAGACTTGTCATGGGAAGGAGTGTACATTTTATAAGTTCGTCACACTTTGAGAAAAAAAATGTATTGACAAAAAAAGCGTTTCTAATATTAGCAGGAATCTTAAAATAACTACTTCCAAAGCGAGATACGTACATAAAACCACAATTTTGTAACATTTTTTTTTAACTATAATTACTTTAAAATATATTATTAACTTAGGGGATATCCATAAGGGGATAACCATAGGGGAGGCAGGGGGCAGGGGCAAATGGAAAAATAACCGAAAACGAGGCACATTAGTGTCGAATCCATAGATTTTGGGATCGCTGAGATTAATAGTGACACTCCCGATGCCGTCTATGTGCCAGTTCAGCCTCCCCCCCCCCACATCAGCATTGAGGGGAGGGGTGAGGGGGAAGAAGGGGTGAATATAAAATGTCTAAAATGCCGAGAGTAGTGTTAAAACCATAGTTTTCGGGATCACTGAGACGAATAGTGACATTTCTGAAACCGTTTAAGTGCAAGTTCAGCCCCCCTCCCCCATTAGCATAGAGGGGAGGGTGGAGGGAAGAAGAGGTGAATGTAAAATGTCTATAATACCGAGAGTAGTGTCAAAGCCACAGTTTTCGGGGTCGCTGAGACGAATAGTGACATTTCTGATGATGTTTAGGTGCAAGTTCAGCCCCCCCCCCTATTAGCATTGGGGAGAGGGGGAGGGAAAAAGGGATGAATATAAAATGTCCAAAATAACCGAGAGTAGTGTCAAAATCATAGTTTACGGGGTCTCTGAGACGAAAAGTGACATTTCTAATGCTCTTTAAGTGCAAGTTCAGCCCCTCCCCCCCCCCAATTAGCATAGGGGTGAGGGGGAGGGAAGAACGGGTGAATATAAAATACCTAAAATGCGAGAGTAGTGTCAAAACCATAGTTTTCGCGGTCTCTGAGACGAATAGTGACATTTCTGATGCCGTTTAAGTGCAAGTTCAGCCCCTCAACCATTAGCATTGGGTGAGAGGGGAGGGAAGAAGGGGTAAATATAAAATGTCCAAAATGACCGAGATTAGTGTCAAAACCATATTTTTCGGGGTCTCTGAGACGAATAGTGACATTTCTGATGCCATTTAAGTGCAAGTTCAGCCCCTTTTCATTAGCATAGGGGGAGAGAGAGAAGAAGGAGTAAATATAAAATGTCCATAATTCCGAGAGTAGTGTCAAAACCATAGTTTTCGGGGTCGCTGAGACGAATAGTGACATTTCTGATGCCGTTTAAGTAAAACCAGCCCCCCATTAGCATAGGGGAGAGGGGGAGAGAAGAAGGGGTGAATATAAATATCCAAAATGACCAAGAAGTGTCACATCTGTAGTTTTCAAGTTCTCTGCGACGAATAGGGACACTCCAGATGCCGTTTAATTACAAGTACAGCCTCCCATCACCATTGGTGGGGGAGATGGGGGGAAGGGGTAAAAGAAATTCCAATCTGACCGAGATTAGTGTCGAATCCATAGTTTTCGGAGTCACTGAGAGGAATATAGGAAACTAAAAATGTTGTTGAATCAAGTTTTGGGTTAAATAAGTTTATGAAGTTTTGGGTAAAATTAATAAAAGAGTGAATTTGTAATTTTAATTTTATTTTTATACAGTACTTACTTTTAAATACCTGTAAATTAAATTACTTAAATTTTACACTATAGGTAGAATTCATTCCTTTTCCTGTGTAATAAAAAAATTGGGATAAATTAATACCCGTGCAACGCCGGGCAAATAGCTGGTTTCCTATAAAAATGCTTACATTAAAATAAAAGTACAAAACGATGTAATAATAAACAGAAATTCAAAAGTAAATATATAAACAAAAAACAAAAGAAACCATATGAACATATGTATACATATAATAAAAAACATAAAATAAAATGTTTAAAAACTGTTTTAATGGGATTACGAACATTTAAAATCATTAAAATCACTAAGCTATAAAATCACTAACATTTAAAATCACTAAGCTATAATATGCTGCCATCATCTCTTTCCGCTGTTGTGGCCGTATAACGAAGCATTGTGGGCCGTAAATCGAAAAAGTGCCATAATTAAAAAAGGCCGTTATAGCGAAATGCTGTATAACGATCGGCCGTATAGCGAGGTATAGGTGTATTTGAATTATACGAGTATTATTTAACTTCAAACGTCAGAGTCTTTTTTTTAATCCCTTACATATATTTGTCTAAATCTGAAGAAGTAATAGATGAAACTGATCTACAGTTGTGTTTACACGTAAAATATAACACAAAATAAACTAATTCCTACTAATACGAGTATATCTTTATTAGTGTGCTACTCACGTAGTTTAAATCTTACTTAATTGGTTAATCAACTGTTTTAATAAAAAAGACAAGAGGTTTCACTTCCAACTCGCAAGAGCTTCACCAACAGTTTCATTTTTCTTTTCTACTTGAAAAATCACGCGCATCCTACTGCGTTTATGTAAATAGCAGCGCCACCTAGCTGTGAAAGGGGATAGCCCGTCAACCTCTCCCAACCTGTCCTGAAGCAATGCATAAAAGCAGAGATTTCTCCCTTGCAGTAGACTAGGGATGGGATATCGAAAGCAAAATATCGATATGAGTATCGATAATATTATCGGCTATTAATATCGATATCAATATATATCTGCACAAAAATATCGATATTTCAAAATATCGATAACACATTTTCTTTTCAATATGCAGTCAATCGTATTCAGTGGAGTAAAATAATATATATATATATATATATATACTAGCTGTTTACCCGGCTTTGTCCAGGTATTTATTAATCTCAAATTTTTACTACACAGGAAAAGGAATGAATTCTACCTACAGTGTAAAATCTAAGTAATTTTATTTACGGGTATTTAAAAGTATATGTGCAGTATACAAATCTATACTAATATATAAAGAGAGAGCAGATTTTGTACGTGGAGGGTAATCTCCGGAACCACTGCACCTATTTGAAAAATTCTTTCACTGTTTGAAAGGTACATTATTCCAGATGGACATAGGCTATATATTATGTATATCTGATCAGTAGAAATAAAGTTAGGGGGGATACTCTAGATTTGTGTGCACGGCCGCCATCTTGGATTTTTCCGCCAGGGTTTGGCGCATTTCGCATGGCGATAATTATTGCGTTCTGGTAAAAATAACCCAATGTCAAATTCTCTAATTTTAAGATCAAACAGTTATTTCTGATGTGATCTTTTAATTACAGCATAATAATTTTAGGTCAGATCTTGGCCTTGACCTGGAAATCTGAGTCAAATTGACTAGACTCAAAAGAGTAAATTATTTTTAAAACTAAGAGTCTTTTTGTTGAAACTTTTTGAATCCATTATCAGTTTTTCGTTAACTTATTAAATTTAAGTTGCTTTTAATTTTGTTTGTCGATTGTCAATTAGTATACTATAATGATACACCATTTCATTTATTTGAAGTAAAAATTATCTGCCATCATTTTTTCGTAAAATGTAAAATACAGTATACATTTTAAATACAATATATTTTAAAATATTTTATAATTCCAAGTTGTAGTGGATTACAAATAAATTTAAATAACTGAAGTTCAACTTCTCTCTCCCCAGGAACCTAAGTTAAAAAGTTAGTTAAGGTTAAGTTATTGGTTTAGGAAAAGGTTTTTTTTTTCTTATTTCCAACACAGCAGGATAAATGGTCAAATAATCCTTGTCCCGATTTTATTGTATGCACTAAATATTTGGTTAAGGTCAAATCTGAAGTAAAATTTCATTACCACAATGCCCTTAAAAAAAAAAAAAAAAAAAAAAGAAAAAAAAAAAAGAAGAGGATCTGGTTACTCACCATAAATTTATGGGTTCATAATTATTTTACATTTTTCAAAGCTGAATTTTAGATAATTTTTAAATTGCAAGTTATTTAGGTGGTACGAAAATGCTGTATTTTTTTTCTAATTAACAATATATTGGTATAATATTTTGGTGATTCATTGCTATTAGTCAAAGAGTTAGGGCAAACTGAATAGATGGCATTGAAATTTTATCTGTAAGTAAAATTCATTTGACCAAATTTTTCATATGGATCATAATTTGAAAAGGTAGTTTTTAATTAAAAATGACAAAAAGAAAATCTCAGTCTAACGATTAAATGATTTTTCAAAAATATTTCTAAGTTTCACAATTTAAAAAGGTCGTTTTTATTAAAAAAGCTAAAAGAAAAACCCAAAATTTCCAATATTTGAGAATGATTTTTTCAGAAAAAAGTGGTTTTTATCAAAAACCCAACAATAAATCTAAGTCCAACGTTTAAATGATTTTTCAAAAAATTTTCTAAGTTATTCCATAATTTCATAATTTAAACAGGTGGTTTTTATTAAAAAAGCTAAAAAAATTCAAAGTCCAGCGTTTTGAAAACACCGCTTAAAACACATTGGCGAGAATTTTTCCACTCCTCAAAACACGGTGAAATCGCCAAGTTGGCGCAAAAAAATCCAAGATGGCGGACGTGCACACAATTATTAAGTAACGTAATATTAATTTGAATATTATTTTAGGTGCTTAAAGTAATTAAAAAAACATTCTTTACTTAAAATCCTTTTTTTATTTTTGTATTTTTATTTCATCTCTTACTCTAATTTTGAGATACCAATGTGTATCTATAAACGTTTGTCAATTGTAAACGTTTATAATGTAAACGTCTATATTGTAAACGTTTTGTCAATTAAACGTTTCTCCAAATGACAAACGTTTAATCTATATCTATCTATATATATAAAACAGTTCCGTAACTCATTCATTCATTCACTGACTGACTGACTGACTGACATACAACCGCTGGACCTAAAGGGCTGAAATTTTGCATGGCGATTCTTCTAATAGTGTAGGTGTGCATTGAGAAAGATTTTTCAAAAATTCTTCTTAGATTTTTTTAAATTAAATTTTTAAGCTGTTTTTTAAACTTTTTTTTACGTTTGCATTTAAAATAATACATTGAGGGTTATAAAATTTATATCACGAGAAAGATCATAAAAAATCCTTCAAAATGAAATTTTTTTCGAATTTTTACCTCCATTTCCTGATTTTTCGTGAATTTTTAAAGATTAATTTTTAGAATTTAATTTATTAAATGCTGATCACGTGATTTCTTTTTCTGGTACTTTCAATAAATTTATCGTCACGTGCGTAACAAATAAATAGACAAAAAATATTTTTTTCTCTTTCTAATGCAGCAGACGATTGGATATTATCCAAAAAAAATGCATATCCCTTACGATTTTTTATAAATATATATACATAGATAGTTATATAATTTACATCCAATTGTATACATTGATCTTCGCATTTATTATAAATATATATATTTATTTTTTGGCATAAATTGCATACGTTGACCGTTGTATTTAATTTGAATGTACTCCGTAGCGAAGCGCGGGTTTTCAGCTAGTGATAAAATAAAATTGCAAATTCACTCTATTGTTTAACTCAAAACTTGATTATAAACAACACTTTTAATTTCCTATATTCATCCCAGTGACTCCAAAAACAATGGATTCGACACTACTCTCGGACATTTTGGACATTTCATTTTCCCCCTTCCCCTCTCCTCTCCCAATGCTGATGGGGAGGGGCTGAACTTGCACTTAAACGGCATCAGTTGTGTCACTATTCATATCAGTGACCCCGAAAACTATGGTTTCGACACTACTCTCGGTCATTTTGGACATTTTATCATCTCCCCTCGCCACCATCCCAACGTTGAGGGGGGGGGGGGGGGTGCTGAACTCTCACTTAAACGGCATTGGGATTGACACTGTTCCTCACAGCGACCCCGAAACCTATGGATTCGACACTACTTTCGGTCATTCTGGAGATTTTATATTCCCCCCTCACCCCCCCTATGGTAATGGGGTGGCTGAACTTGCACTTAAACGACATCGGGAGTGTCACTATTAATTTCAGCGACCCCGAAAACTATGGATTCGACACTACTCTCGGTCATTTTGAAGATTTTATATTCCCCCTTCTTCCCCCCTCGCCCCCTCCTATGCTAATGGGGGGCTGAACTTGCACTTAAACGAGATCGAGAGTGTCACTATTAATCTCAGTGACCCCGAAAACTATGGATTCGTCACTACTCTCGGTCAATTTGGAGATTCTATATTCCTCCTTCTTCCCCCCTCACCCCCTCCTATGATAAAGTGAGGGGGGCTGAACTTGCACTTAAACGACATCGGGAATTGCACTATTAATCTCAGCGACCCCGAAAACTATGGATTAGACAGTGATATCAGTCGTTTTCAATTATTTTTATATGTGTCCCCTGCCCCCCTATGGTGCTAGGGGTGTCTTATTGTTAATCTAAACCATTCTCAAATCAACTTAATCGCACACACAAAATTTCAAAAAAATCAGTCCAGCCGTTTAGGAGGAGTTCAGTGACATACACACGGGCAGAAGAAATATATATATACTAGCGGACCCGACAGACGTTGTCCTGTTCAAACATTGTAATTCTAGCTGAAGTACCCGGCGATACCCGGGATTTTAAGAACGTTTGTTAACCAAAATAAAATTAAAAATTAGCACAGTATAAATAACATAGAAAAAATATATGGGAAATGTTATACACATCTCAGAATTTCATCCTTTCATCGTTGTAGTACTAAAATCTGAAAAGTAAAAAGGACAAATTCTCTAATGTTTTTTAACCAAAATTAATTTAAAACTAAACACAATATAAATAAATAGAAAAAAACCACGGGAAATCTTATACACATGAATAAAAGGAAAACCCAATGTCAAAATATATAAATTTGTAATAAACTCCTCAGAATTCAGCTAGAATTAGCCTTTCATCATTGGGGCAAAATAAAGAAGCTGAAATTACAGGCTTAGCAGAAATTTCCAATAGAACCGTGGTGCTCCATGGTATAAATTTTCCGATTACATTTTAGAAAGATTAATTACTAATTAAATATTCAATGAATCACGTTAACTTATGCATTGAATCGCTTCGAAGCAGCAAACGTCATAGCAAACTCTGATTGGCTGCGTAAGCAGTTATAAGCCATAGCCAGACAGATGGGAGTCAGAGGTTCTTAAGTTTTTTCGGTTTGTTTGTTTTAGTCATTTGTCAGTTTGCCTGATGTGTTTAAGTTGAGGCTGAGGCGATGGCTCCCTCATTTACGATTTATCACAAATTCTTTTAGACCTCTCGAGATGTTTAAAGTTGATTTTATCAAAGCAGGTTCGCGCCATAATTTAAGTATGTTGTGTATGTCGGCGTAATCTGCCTATACTATTACTTTGTGAATAAAGTTGTTAAGTTTGTTAATGAGTTTAGAGTGAGTAACTTGGCTTCTACAATATTGGTGGTATACACGAGCCACCATAGAACCATGATATGACTCCAGCGTCCCTCTTAAAAAATGAAGTGTTTGATTGAGGGCTGCAAACCATTTAATCCTCTCCTCATTTAACTCCTATAAACATCTTCTACATATTAAATTCCTTTTCTCTCCATAATAAACTCGTCAGAATTTTGGTAGATTCAGCCTTTCATCATAGTACCACTAAAAACTGAAATATCTTCTCCAGAAATATAATTTTATTAATTTCAATAATTTAACACATACAAATGTATAAATTAAACAAAAGTTTTTTAACCAACATTTGAATAATTCGTAAATGAAAAAGCATATGAAAATAAAGATAATATGAATTTCCGGAATCGAAATTAACTACCCTTAATTTTTAATTAATAAAAACCCAACATAATATGAATGAAAACGATAGTTGTTTAAAACCATATGAAAATAAAGCTATTATAAAGATAATAATAAAATAAGCATAAGAAAATAATTCTCGCGCATGAAGTTAACGTTACAGTATAAAGATAGTAATAATAATATAAAGCGCGCACATAAAATATTTAGCTTTTCAAGCGAAATAAATAAAAAAATTTCTAGAAAAAACTACTTTTAACCGACAAATTAAATATATTGCACAAAATTTTTATTTTACCAACTTTCAACCCTACAATTTACACCCTACTTCTTTGAAGTTGGGTGTTGAAACATCCTCTTTGACAAATTTACACCCTACTTCTTTTAAATAGGGTTGTATAAAGTTTTAACAGCCAATTGAATGCGAGTAAAAAACGATTATTGTTTAAAATCATATGGAAATTACGCTATTATAAAGATAATAATAAAAAAAAGCATAGGAAAATAATGCGTGCGCATGAATTCAACGTTACGATATAAAGATAGTAATAAAAATCTATATACATACAAAACAGTTCCGTAACTGACTGACTGACTGATTGACTGACTGACATACAACTTACAGACCAAACCGCTGGACCTAAAGGTCTGAAATTTTCCATGGCCATTCTTCTTATAGTGTAGGGGTGCACTAAGAAAGAGTGTTGAAAAATGCTTCTTAGATTTTTTAAAATTAAATTTTTAAGCTGTTTTTATAACTTTTTTTAAGTTTGCATTTAAAATAATAATTTGAGGGTTATAAAATTTATATCACGAAAAAGATCATAAAAAAATCCTTTAAAATGAAATATTTTTCGAATCTTTACCTTCATTTTCTGATTTTTGGTGAATTTTTAAAGATTAATTTTTAGAATTTAATTTACTAAACACTGATCACGTGATTTCTTTTTCTGGTACCTTAAATAAATTTATCGTCATGTAACAACGAAATGGACAAAAAAATTATTTTTTCTTGCTAATGCGGCAGACCATTGGACATTATCCAAAACAATATTAAAATAAAGTAAAAGATATGTTCCTCAAACTGTACTATATTACCTGTACTATATTCTTTAGTATGTCCTATTAGATTTAATTTGAATATTTTCTTCGACATTATTTTGTCTTTAAAAATATCCCTTACAATTATTTTATAAATATATTTTTTTGTTTTTTTACATTATTTGTATACATTGATCGTCGTATTTATTATATATATATATATATATATATATATATATATATATATATATATATATATTGGCATTAATTGCATGCATTGACGTTGTATTTAATTTGAATGTACTCCGTAGCGAAGTGCGTGTTTTCAGATGGGTTGGAATACTAAAAGTTTAAAATAGTGCCGCCATCTACTGCACGTATGTGAATCGAGAGTAGCATCCTTCAAAAATTGTTGGTTATTTATTAATTAAAAATATATGAAAGTTCTTGTGGGTCGGTATTTATACATGTGGGAACAGTTTTAAAATTTATAAATTATCAACCTACACAGGTGATAATTTATCCGGCGTTGCCCGGGATATTAAGAATGTTTGTTATCCAAAATAAATTTTAAAACTAAACACAGTATATATAACATAGAAAAAAAGCATGTGAAATGTTATACACATCTCAGAATTTAGGTAGATTGAGCCTTTCATCATTGTACCATTAAAAAATTAAAAATGTCAAATTGTCGAATATTTGTCAACCAAAATCAATTTAAAAACTAAACACAGCATAAATAACATAGAAAAACAGCACGTGAAATGTTATACGCATGAATAAAAATTAAACCCAATATTAAAACCATAAATTTACAATAATTTCCTCAGAATTCAGATAGATTTAGCCTTTCATCATTGAAGCAAAAAAAACCTGAAAAGTAAAACATAAAATATATAAATTTATAATAAACCTACAAAAATCCATTCAAAAACTAAACGCAGTATAAATACCATAGAAAAAAAAGCATACGAAATGTTATACATATCAATAATATAAAAACCCAATTAAAAATGTATAAATGTATAATAAACTCCTCAGATTTCATCATAAAAAAGCTGAAAAAAAATAAAAATAAATAAAAATAATAATTTTAAAAAATAACAAAATAAAATTTCAATTAAAATTAAAAAATAATAAAATAAAATGAAATAATAATTAAAGTAATAATAAAATAAAAGCTGAAATAATAAAGCCTTAAAAAAAAGCTGAAATAACAGGTCTAGCAAAATTTACACAACTCTGGATTCGAACCCGGGTCGAGAGCATGGTACTTACCAAATTGGCGACATTCCGAATGCGCCACGATGACACGGCGTTTTATTGAGTAAAGTGAAATATATTCGGTATTGGAAAGTTGTGGGCTGGTGATTATACATGTCAGAGGAGTTTTTAGTTAGAAATAAGTTAGCAGGATAGAAGCTTAATCTTTAGCTCTTCAATAAACACAAAGATATAGGCGAGGGAGATTGCAGTAGCGATTAAAAAAGATCTCGTGTCAGTTAGCGTGGTTGATTCGAATTTTCCATCGCGTGAGGAGAGTATCAATATGCCGTTGGATATGATCCATTTTAGAGTATAAAATCTGACTTGAAAGATTATTATTTTCATTTATTATTCTGGTTTAATATGTGGCTTGAAACTTTTTGATTTTATTTATTTTTATCTTTTCGCTCGCTGTTTGCTAACTAAACCTAACGTGGACGCCATTATCCAGAGGGCCGATTCCACAAACTGTAACAGCTTCCATTTACAGGACGCACCCCCTTATAAATTGTTGGTTTTTTATTAATTAATTAAAAATATAAAAACATTTTCAATCGGATCAAATTGTGAATCTAAACCATTCTCGAATCAACTAAATTGCACACACAAAATTTCATAAAAATCAGTCCAGTCGTTTAGGAGGAGTTCAGTTACATACACACGGACAGAAGAAATATATATATAAGATATATATATATATATATATATATATATATATATATATATATATATATATATATATATATATATATATATATATATATATATATATACATATATATGCGTGTGTGTGTGGTAATAGTACGATAAAAAAAATTATCGTAATTTTTTTAATAATGAAATAACATTTCAGTAAACAATATTTTATAAAATTGAAAAGTTTCTATTTAGAGAAAGAAAGGAAGAAAACTTCATGGTGGAATTGGCGTATAACTTTCATTTAACAATGTTTTATAGTTTTTTTTATCCATTTGTTTCAACAGTCGAATATAGGCCCTCGTTGATTAATTTTACAATTTTTCTGTATAATTTTCTTTAATCCTTCATTTATTTTTTCCCTTTGGTTTTGAGATTTTTCAACCGAAATTGTTATGAATTATAATTATTTCAAATAAATTCTTTTGAAAATGTGTAATCGATAATATCGGGAATATAATATCAATATTCCGATATTATCAGAAATCAACCATCGATATTATGATATCTAATATCGAAGGGAAAATATCGATATTTCGATAATATCGATATCAATATACCATCCCTACTGTAGACGGTGAGAAGATAAAGGCTGCTTTGTACTAACCCTATTGGATTCGCTCACCGCAGTGTTAACTGTAGGAGAAAATGTGTCTACTATTGACAGCTACAAAAATGCCGATAATCCGATAATAATTACAGGATAAAAATAACTTTTTATATACCATGTTTTTAAATTTTCTGTTTAATCATATAAACTTGACAATTCTATTTATTCATAAATACTTTTTTAAAAAAATTTTAATGAATTATCCCATCAACTTGAAAGAAAATGAAGTTAACTGGAAGTCAACTTCCGTTTAACTTTTCGTTCCCGTCCCGGCCGACAGATGGCTGCACCAGTCTACAAAACAAAATTAACTGAAAATGAATTCAAATCTGCTTAAAGGTGGATAAAAGTATTAAAATAATGCACTGTCATCGTGTTCTGAGCTATTCAAAAAGTTTTAAATGTCTAGCTAGTCGGGAAGTTAGATAAAAAATCGATTGCAAGATTTGTACTGAACAAACACACAAACACACAAACAAGAAAGCGAGTTAATAAAAAAATGGTAAAAATGATATTTTAAGATAACCAGAACTTTGCTGCACATTGCAACAGGATTCATTTTATAAATGTCGTCCACCAAAGGAATTTTGGAGCGCTTAAAGCACACTATAACAGATTTTCTTTTCACCGAATAATTTAAATTTTAAAACATCACTTGCATTTTTTATAAAATAAAAGAAAACGAAAAATTCCCCGAGTTTTAAAATTTCTTTCTCTATTACGAGATATTAAAGATTATAATATTATATATTATTATTATTATATTATTATTATTATTATTATTATCATTATTATTATTATTATTATATTATATATATTATTATTATTATTATTATATTAAAGATTTTTAAAAAGAAATCTTTCAATCCAAGTTGTTAATCCTTGGGCACGTTTTCTCCATAGGTTAACATTGGGGTGAGTGAATCCAAAAGGGTAAGTACGCCTGCAGGCTTAAGAATTTTTGATAAATTACTAAAACTGCGTAAGTACGTAAAATAAATGGCATCATAAAGAGATATTCCAGAAGAGATAACGTTCTACAAGCAGAAGCCTTCACGTGACCAAATGGAATTTTAGTAATTAATTCCCCATCCGACCGGCATGCATTTCGGTGGTGGGACCGGGCTGCTTATTGCCTTTCGTGTCTCTCTAACCGATAAAAGAATTTCAGCCTCCGCAATCGGTCGATAAATCATAGAAATAGTTTGGAGCTATTCAGTCGAGAGAGTTTTCCTTCGGAATTCCCCCTTTGTCTGGAGGAATCGTTTGGAAAAATACCGTTTTCTGGTTTCCGTATTAAATTCATATTTTTTTCTCAGATTTGGGGGGAGGGACGACCGTTGCATGTCTACGTGGGTATGTTTATGCATTCATCTTTAAATACAGTTTTTCTAAGAATCAAATAATCTATATATATAAAACAGTTCCGTAACTGACTGACTCACTGACATATAACGCACAGACCAAACCGCTGGACCTAAACGGCTGAAATTTTGCATGGCGATTCTTCTTATAGTGTAGAGGTGCACTAAGAAAGATTTTTGAAAAATTCCTCTTAGATTTTTTTAAAATTAAATTTTTAAGCTATTTTTTGTAACTTTTTTAAAGTTTACATTTAAAATAATAGTTTGAGGGCTATAAAATTTATATCACGAGAAAGATCATAAAAATTCCTCTAAAATGAAAACTTTTTCGAATCTTTTCCTCAGTTTTCTGATTTTTGGTGAATTTTTAAAGATTAATTTTTAGAATTTAATTTATTAAATGCTGATCACGTGATTTCTTTTTCTGGTACTTTAAATAAATTTACCGTCGCGTTCATAACAATGAAATAGACAAAAAATATTTTTTTCCCTTGATAATGTTGCAGACGATTGGACATTATCCAAAAAATATTAAAATATAGTAAAAGATATGTTCCTCAAACTGTGCTATATTAACTGTACTATATTCTTTAGTATGTCCTATTAGATTTATTTTTAATATTTTCTTCTTCATTATATTTTGTCTATAAAAATATCTCTTACGATTTTTTTATAAACACAATTTTTTTACATCAATTGTAAACATTGATTGTTATTATATATATATATATATATATATATATATATATATATATATACAGGGTGTCCCATAATGATTGGGACAAACTTCAAGGGGAGGTAGGGCATGTCAAAAGGATTCAAAATTGCATAGCAACCCATGGTCTCAAACGTCATGGGAAAGTGGTATCGGAGGTACAAGAAACGAACGCCTACAAGACAGAGATTATCAGAAATATATATTGTTCATAAATATTACATATGCTGTGGTAAATGATACCATTTCAAAAGGTTACAAAAGATGCTGAAAGTTTCCACGATTACAAGAGATGCAAGCGTTAAAGTCACGGATCATGGATTGGCGGACACGTTCGAAAACACCTGGATTTGCTTGGACCTGGTTGCCTGGCCCCCACGCTCTCCGGATTTAAGCAGCCTGGATTTTCTTTCTTTGAGGTATACTTAAAGTTGCTGTGTATAAGACACATGTCGAATATGAAATGAATCTGGTTGCAAGAATTCTTTGCGCTGCTGCAGATATCCAAGCAAATCCAGGTGTTTTCGAACGTGTCCGCCAATCCATGGTCCGTCGCTGTAACGCTTGCATCTCTTGTAATAGTGGAAACTTTGAGCATCTTTTGTGACCTTTCCAAATGGTGTTATCTACAACAGCATATGTAATATTTATGTGCAATAAATATTTCTGATAATCTCTGTCTCGTTTTCCTTCATTTCTTGTACTTCTGATACCACTTTCCAATGACGTTTGCGACCATGAGTTGCTATGCAGTTTTGAATCCTTTTGACATGTCCTACCTCCCCTTAAAGTTTGTCCCAATCATTATGGGACACCCATGTATATTGGCATTAATTGCATACATTGACCGTTGTATTTAATTTGAATGTACTCCGTAGCGAAGTGCGGGTTTTCAGCTAGTTTTGCCATAAATGAGAGATTAAACGACAGACTGAGGCAACTAAATTTAAAATGAATCCACCTTTCTTCAAAGGGATAAATTTACGATGAAGTAAGATTTAACGTGGCTTTGGTTCCAGTCAGACCCCATTCCGGCTTTACGTAATTTTGGGCGATTTTTCGCCAAATAAGGCACTTGGCATCTTTTCTTTTTTTCCACCTCAGTAAATAACACCTCTTCATTGGGCATTAGGGAAAGATAAGAGCAAACCTGAAAAAAAAAAAAATACCTAACGCCCTCTTATCGGCTACTCTAAAAATATCTAAAATTCAGCAATCTCTCATTGAATTTTATGGAACCTTGTGTTATTCTATTTCTGCTCATTTATGAGTTCATAGTATTAACACGTCTCTGGCACTATTTCGCGCCATATTTGTTGAAATATAATTAGATACTATTAGTGGCAGCGCATAATTTAGGAAGTAAACACAGAATACACGATGTAGCAAAAAGAAAAAGAAATTTAATTAACGTCTAAAAGAAAACTTAAAGAAAACTTCCACTGCTGAACATGGCAAGCTCTAAAATCAAGAACAGAACACTCACAACATTTTTGTGAGATGGAACACTTAAGGGGGCACAAGACCTTAAAGCTTGACCAAATGACTAAAATATGGTCTAATTCTAACCACAAAAAATCAAATAATATTAGAAAAAGAAATTTTCTTCCTTTATACATATAAAGTACATTTCTTTAAGTATGTCATAGATAAAAATGGAAATTATAAATCTATAATTAATTTTCAAATCAGCAGTTTAGAATTTCATATGATTAACTGGTGATTAAAAATAATAAAGCTCTGTGCGCATTGTAAAACTGAGATATATGTTTATAGAAAATAATTAATGATCAGAATACACTTGTAATATATTTACCTGTAATGTAAAACTAAATAAATTGTAATAAATATTATTTAAATTAAAAGTTGAGCATAAAATTGGAAAACTTCAAAAAATTATCACTAATATCTGCATAATTTTCCCACATAAAAAAAGTATTCCAGAATTGCACATTTTTCTGGTTTTAGAATGTAGAGTACCATGAAATATACATATGAGTGTAGTTTTATCAGTTTCCTATTGATAGTTTAAAAGTAATGCTGCACACAAACTCAAAATTAGCAGTTAATCATATAAAATTCTAAACTATCAATTTGAAAATTATTTATAGATGTATAATTTCCATTTTTATATATGGCATATTGAAAGATATGTACTTTATAAGTATGAAGAGAGAAAATTTCTTTTCCTAATATTATTTGAGATTTTGTGGTTAGAATTAGACAATATTTATAGTCATTTCGTAGAGTTTCAAGGTCCTGTGGCCCCTTAATAATAAATCTTTAAAAACCCGCACGATAAAAACAAAGATGCCACATCAGTTGAGCGTAATCTTCACTCGACGCGTTTTCCGAAGACACGCCCACTGAAAGTGATGACGTCAAACGCCGGCTAATTTAAGTACGGCCGCGGATGTAAGGTGAGAAAAACCAACAGATACCAACAATCTCCAAGAGTGTATGCACATACGCTGAACTGCTAGAAAGACCAGAAACCTGTCTAATACCTAATAGGTTCACTTCTTGATTGTAGAACTGCAGAAACACGACGGGGCATGGACTCCATGGGCTTTCTGCGGAAGTCTGAAGACAATGAACACCACGCCTTCTGAAGAGCAAGTCCCCAATTCTATAATTCTCAAAAAACCTTGACATATTTTAAAAATTTATATTAAAAAAATACTCATGGTAGGAACTAGACATTCCCATACTTGTTGTTTTATATATTAGAGTGTTTTTTTTTTTAGTATAATCAATAAATTTCAATATGTGCTCCTTTTGTGGCACTATGCGTTTGATTTCTTTAAGACTGTCCACTTTTGTCGAATAAACTTTGTCTTTGACAAATCCCCCGAAAAAAAGTCGAGGTGTAATGTCTGGAGATCTAGGCGGCCATTGGA
>OU015499.1:105074130-105086630 GCA_907164885.2 Dolomedes plantarius
AAGCGAAATAAATTAATTTTTAGAAAAAAACTACTTTTAATCGAGAAATTAAATACATTGCACAAAATTTTGATTTTACCAACTTTCTACCCTACAATTTACACCCTACTTCTTTGAAGTTGGGTGTTGAAACATCCTCTTTGAAAAATTTACACCCTACTTCTTTTGAATAGGGTGTAAATATAGTTTTAACAGCCAACTGAATGCCAGTTAAAAACGATTGTTTTTTAAAATCATATGAAAATTACGCTATTATGAAGATAATAAGAAAAAAAGCATAGGAAAATAATGCGGGCGCATGAAGTTTACGTTATGATATAAAGATAGTAATAAAAATCTATATATATATATAAAACAGTTCCGTAACTGACTGACTGACTGATTGACTGACTGACATACAAGTACAGACCAAACTGCTAGACCTAAAGGGCTGAAATTTTGCATGACGATTCTTCTTATAGTGTAGGGGTGCACTAAGAAAGATTTTTGAAAAATTCTTCTTAGATTTTTTTAAATTAAATTTTTAAGCTGTTTTTTTTACTTTTTTCAAGTTTGCATTTAAAATAATAAATTGAGGGTTATAAAATTTATATCACAAAAAAGATCATAAAAATTCCTTTAAAATGAAATCTTTTTTCGAATCTTTACCTCCATTTTCTGGTTTTTAAAGATTAATTTTTAGAATTTAATTAATTAAACGCTGATCATGTGATTTTTTTTTCTGGTACTTTAAATAAATTTATCGTCACATAACAACGAAATACACAAAAAAATATTTTTTTTTCTTTCTAATGCGGCAGACGATTGGACATTATCCAAAAAATATTAAAATACAGTAAAAGATATTATGATTCTCAAACTGTACTATATTAACTGTACTATATTCTTTAGTATGTCCTATTAGATTTAATTTGAATATTTTCTTCTACATTATTTTGTCTATAAAAATATCCCTTACGATTTTTTTAGAAATATATATTTTTTTTACATCATTTGTATACATTGATCGTCGCATTTATTATATATATATTGGCATTAATTGCATACATTGACGTTGCATTTAATTTGAATGTATTCCGTAGCGAAGTGCGTGTTTTCAGATGGGTTGAAATCATGAAGCTACAGAATCATGAAGCATCTTTAGCTTCATGCATGAAGGTTGGAATACTAAAAAGTTTTAAATAGTGGCGCCATCTACTGCACGTCTGTGAATTGAGAGTCACATCCTTCAAAAATTGTTGGTTATTTATTAATTAAAAATATTGGAAAGTTCTTGTGGATCGGTAAATATACATGTGGGAACAGTTTTAAAATTTAGAAATTATCAACCTACACAGGTGATAATTTATCCGGCGTTGCCCGGGATTTTAAGAATGTTTGTTAACCAAAATCAATTTTAAAACTAAACACAGTATAAATAACATAGAAAAAAAGCATGTGAAATGTTATACACATGTCAGAATTTAGGTAGATTAAGCCCTTTATCATTGTACCACTAAAAACTTAAAAGTAAAAATGTCAAATTGTCGAATATTTGCTAACCAAAATGAATTTAAAAACTAAACACAGTATAAATAACATAGAAAAACCATGTGAAATGTAATACGCATGAATAAAAAGAAACCCAACATAAAAAAACCATAAATTTACAATAATTTCTTCACAATTCAGCTAGATTTAGCGTTTCGTCATTGGAGCAAAAAAACCCTGAAAAGTAAAATATAAAATATATACATTTATAATAAACCACTAAAAGCTGAAAACGAAAAATGTCAAAATGTCTTTAGGAAAGTAAAGAATTTTGAAAAGTAAAGCTGAAAAGTAAAAATGTCAAATTGTCGAATGTTTGTTAACCAAAATCAATTTTAAAACTAAACACAGTATAAATAACATAGAAAAGATTTAGCCTTTATCATTGGAGCAAAATATCCTGAAAAGTAAAACATAAAATATATAAATTTATAATAAACCTACCAAAATCCATTAAAAAACTAAACACAGTATAAATAACATAGAAAAAAAGCATGCGAAATGTTATACACATTAATAATATGAAAACCCAATTAAAAATATATAAATGTATAATAAACTCCTCAGATTTCAGCTATATTCGGTCTTTCATCAAAAAAAGCTGAAAAACATAAAAGAAAAGAAAAATAATAATTAAAAAAATAATAAAATAAAATAAAAATAATAAAAAAAATAAATAAAATTATAATAATAATAAAAAAAATAATAAAATAAAAGCTGAAATAAAAAAGCCTTCATAAAAAAGCTGAAAATACAGGTTTAGCAAAATTTGCACGATCCGTATTCGAATCCGGGTCGTGGAGAGTAGCAAATGCGCGATTTTACCGAATGCGCCACGATGACAAGTTGCTTCATTGAGTAAAGTGAAAGATATTCGTACTAAGATTATTTTAAAGTTGCTATGGGTCAGTGAATATACATGTATTTATGGAGTAAGAGGAGTTTTAAGTCAGAAATAAGTTAGCAGGATAGAAGCTTAGTCTTTAACTCTTCAATAGACACGAAGACATAAGCGAGGGGGATTGCAGTAGCGATTAAAAAAGATCTCGTGACACTTATCGTGGTTGATTCGAATTTTCCATCGCGTATCGAGAGTGTCAATATGCCGTTGGATCTGATTTATTTTAGAGTATAAAATCTGACTTGAAAGATTATTATTTTCATTTATTATTCTGGTTTAATATATGACTTGAAACTTTTTGACTTTATTTATTTTTATCTTTTCGCTCACTGTTTGCCAGCTAACCCTAACGTGGACGCCATATTCAGAGGGGTGATTCTACAAAGTGTAACAGCTTACATTTAGTGTCAAAAATTGTTGGTTATTTATTAATTAAAAATCAACGGTAATTAATATCGATTTTGGAAGTTCTTCAGACCCTCGGATGTTTTTAAAGACGCCTGTATGTAAAATTTCACGATCGTTGCTCCTAAACTGTGGATTTCTATGCAATTATAGACAGACAAACATTCATTTTTATATATTATATATATATATATATATATATATATATGTGTGTGTGTGTGTGTGTTTTGAAATAAATGTATGAAGAAATTTTTTGTTCAATCATACAAAAATTTTGTATGGTTCACTGAATTCTATCTCAATATGTACTTAAAATTTTATTTATGCTAAACCGTTTTTGACCTGAAATTTCTAGGAAATAAAAGTAAATTTTTCCGGGAGGCATAAACGTTTTCATCCACTGATTGTGGACTGTGGTGCGCTTCATCACCACTGTCTGTGGTGATGAAGCGCACCACAGTTTTCCCCCAAACAAGGATGTGTAGCTCGAGGCGGGAACTCTACGAGGCACCTTGGAGTCATAGAGTTTTTTATTCGCCGCCGCTGGAAACAGATTTCGCACGCTGCGCCAATTCTCGGCGCGCAGGTTTGAACGCCTCGGAGGAATCGTACAGAAGCGAGATGAAATTTTATCTTTGTGTTTTGCTGAAGAATTTTTTTTTGGCGTACTCTGTACAAGAAGTGTAATTTAGGGAGGATGTATTCCGGCACAGAAATATGGGAGTTTTAGATTTTGATATTTTTGTGAAGTATCAATACACTTGGTGAAATTTCTAATTTTAATTGATTTATACATTTATCATATTTATTTATCTCTATTACTCCATACTCTTAAAAATTTTAGCGAAATTTGAAGATTATATATATATACACTGAAGTGCCACTGAATTAGGGATAGCAAAGCCTATGCAAATTGTGTAGCGCTGCGCATCATGTATGCGCAAGTGAGGGCGCTGTGGTAACTGCATATATAGCGCGTACTGTGGTTGTTCTGAATTAGTTGTTGGAATTGCCAGTATGGGTAAACTGCCTAATTTAGACGCCTTCGATCGCGGACAAATCGTAGGTGCGCGACGCATAGGCCATTCAATTTTCGAAATCGTTAGACAGCTAGGATTTTCAAGGTCGACAGTGTCAAGAGTATACCAAGAATACATGGATGGTGGGAAAAAAACTAGCGATCGGGCAAACTGCAAAGGACAATTAGCCTTGACAGTGCGTGGTGAGAGACGGCTCAGGCGTATTGTACGTAGCCAGCGAAGCCAAACATTAGCTTAAATTACCACCCAGTTTAATGACGGTGCCAGTCGTACAGTCAGTAAACGGACTGTGCAACGCTCGCTTCACCGTATGGGTTTCGGGAGCCGTCGACCTACGAGAGTACCATTGGTCTATACTCGCCATCGGGCTGCACGTCTTGCCTGGGCAAGAGAGCACAGAGACTGGAGTGTAGAGGACTGGAAACGAGTAGCATGGAGTGATGAGTCTGGATTCCGACTACTTAACGCCGACGGGAGGCTGAGAATATGGCATCAGGCTCATGAAACTATGGATCCTGCATGCCTGGCTGGAACTGTACAAGGGCATGGTGGCTCAATCATGGTCTGGGGTGTTTTTTCGTGGCACAGTTTGGGGTCTTTGGTGCGTGTACCAACCTCCCTCAATGCAATTCGGTATGTAGAGTTGCTGGGTGATCACCTCCATTCGTTTATGCTGTTCTGTTATCCACACGGTAATGGAGTTTTCCAGCAAGACAACTGTACCTCTCACAAGTTCCGGTTGGCTACTGGCTGGTTGGATGAGCATTCCTCTGACTTCTCTGTCATGAATTGGCCTAGAAGCCCAGACTTAAATCCTATTGAGCATCTTTGGGATGTTTTGGAACAAGGCGTGAAAGGCCATCACACAGCACCAAAGAACCTTACTGAATTATGGACAGCTTTAGCCAATATTTGGCAAGCCATTCCCGTGGAACGTTTCCAGAAACTTGTTGAATCTATGCCTCGTCGTGTGGCAGCCGTTATCAAGGCCAGAGGAGGTCCAACTCGTTACTAGGTAGGTATCCCTAATTCAGTGTCACTTCAGTGTATATATATATATATATATATATATATATATATATATATATATATATATATATATATATATATATATATATATATATATATATATATATATATATATATATATAGGTGGTTATCAAAATAATCGAAACACTAAGAAACATCATGAAAACCTTTATTAATACGGCGCAGGATCACCTTTGTTATTTAGTATCACCTAATTCCCCTTGAAACTGGATTATACAAGTCATGAATAGAGGTTAAGAATATATTTTACCATTATTCAGGGAAAAATCATGAAAGTTCCTTATGAGATGCTGTGGTGGAGAACGATACCTGGCTCTATCCGCTTATACAGATCACGGTGGTTGGATGATATATAGTCTGGGAGATTTTACAGGGCAAGATAAGATATTAGACTTCTTTTTCATGCTCTTCAAACCAATACTGGATAGATTTCGCAGTATATATAGGGGGATTATCATCCTGGAGAACACCATCTCCTGCAAGAAACAATTTTTGCACCATAGGATGGACCAGGAAATCTAAAATTTTGACATAGTCCTTCCCATTCAATCTCCCTTTTAGGGTTACAATAGAGCCTGAAGAAAACCATGAGATGCCATCCTAAACCCTGATAGATCTACCTCTATGATTGACAGTTGAGATGAGACAGCCAGAATCTTAAGCTTGTGTAGTGGTCTCTAGACATACGCATGTCCTATTGTGAGGAACAATGTGAACAATGATTCATCGGGCCAAATGCCATTTTTCGACATAATACCCAACCAGAATTTGCGCTTGTGGCCCCATTGTAGACGATATTTTGTATTGGCATCAATTACAAGTGGCTTGGGAATAGCTACTTCCGTAAATGCTTTGTTTGTGAAGTTCCCTTCTACCTCTAGTGGTTGATACCGGAACATGCGGATGCAGATTGAGCTCTCCGTTCATTTTGGCTGCAGTTGTCTTCTTTCTTCACATCACAATCCGCTTCAATACCTCGTCCGTCTCTTTCTCTCAGCTCTCCCTTTCGTCCACTATTCTGTTTGGCAAAGCATGTTTTTCCGTGCATTCTATATGCTATCATGAATTTCGATACCATACCTCGACAAACACCCATTAGCCTGGGAGTTGCAGTAACAGATACTTCAATTTAAACGTGCTCCGACAATTTGCCCTTTTCGCAATGTCTGCAAGGTTTGATATTTTACGCTATTCCCCCCAATAGCACGATGCCCTTAGCTTCATTACTCCTACCTGACAGTAAAATAATACACTATATTATATTAAAAATACCGGTGGCCAGATTTGTTTTTTTGAGGAATACGAAGCTCATTCATAAACACCACTAATATTGATAGGTGTTTCCATTATTTTGATAACCACACACACACACACACATATATATATATATATATATATAGAGAGAGAGAGAGAGAGAGAAACTTGTCTACGGAAGCCAGTCATGGTTTCGAAAAAAGTGGCCATTTTGAGGGGTGGCTGTCGTAAAGAGATTTCGTCCATACCATCGGCTTTATGGATGTATAAATAAATAAATAAATATATATATATATATATGTATATATATATATATATATATCGTCGGTGTTCTGTGAAAAGAGCGAATATGTATATATATTTACATAGCTATTAGTCCTTTTTACAGAACACCGACGATAGGATTACATATACATATACATATACACTGCTGGCCACTGTAAATGCAACACCCTGAAAGAAACATGCAAATAACATGAAATTTACAACATGCATTAGCGGAGGTGAGAAATGCAAATGATTAGAATTTCAGCGCAGACGCACATCACGCGCGCCTGTGGCGCCACTTCAAAGCGCTATTTAAGGCTTGGAGATTTCGACGATTTCAAGTTCGGCAATTGTGTTTTTCTTGTGGTTTTTTCAAAAAACGAACAATTATGCCTCCTCGAAAACAGCGATCATCTTTTCATCAAGTATCCGAGTTCGACAGAGGAAGGATAGTGGCCTACCGAGATTGTGGATTATCTTTCAGGGAAATCGGTAGTCGTGTTGGACGAAACCAAACAACTGTAATGCAGATATGTGATCGTTGGATGCAGGAGGGTACGACGGACCGGCCTGTTCGATCGCATCCACCTCAGTGCACCACTTCACGTGATGAGAGGCAAATTGTGCGCATGGCAGTGACGGATCGCTCAGTTACATCACGAACCATACCACAGCACATGCAGTCTGTAACGCATCATCCAGTGTCTGCGCGTACCAGACATTCCAGTGTCTGCGCGTACCATTCGACGCCGTTTACAGCAGAGTGATCTGTCCGCAAGACGTCCATTGCTTTGTCCACCCTTGACGCAGAACCACAGACGTCTCCGCCGCCAATGGTGCGATGACAGAAGGATGTGGACGGCAGAATGGAATGAAATTGTCTTTACTGACGAGTCACGCTTCTGTCTGCAACACCACGATGGTCGCATTCGAGTCTGGAGACACCGTGAAGAGAGGATGCTGAACAGCTGCGTTATGCACCGCCACACTGGTCCTGCACCGGGTATTATGGTATGGGGCGGTATTGGATATCACTCTCGCACACCTCTAGTACGCATTGCCGGTACTTTAAACAGCCAGCGCTACATCTCCGAGGTGTTGGAGACAGTTGTCCTTCCTTACCTTCAGGGCTTGCCCACAACCATATTTCAACAGGATAATGCGCGACCACACGTGGCACGCATTGTCCAACGGTTCTTCGTCAATCGCCAGATTGAATTGCTTCCCTGGCCGCCTCGCTCTCCGGATCTTTCGCCGATAGAAAACATGTGGTCCATGGTTGCTCTACGATTGACCCAGATTCCATCCCCAGCTGCTACAGCAGATCAACTTTGGCAACGTGTGGGAGCTGCTTGGTCTGTTGTACCCAAAGAACTCATCCAAAGTCTCTTTGAATCAATGCCGAGGCGTGTGGCAGCGGTGATCTCCAACAATGGCGGCTACTCTGGCCACTGATTTTGGCAGGAACCACACTTCACAGAAGTCTATAAATTTAATCATTTGATACTTGGTCAATATGTTATCTACAAAATAAATTTTGTTGTGATATCTCTTGTATTTCTTGGTGTTGCAATTTGGGACAGACCACTCTACTGTAAACGGCGTCGAATGGTACGCGCAGACACTGGATGATGCGTTACAGACTGCATGTGCTGTGCTATGTTCGTGATGTGACTGAGCGATCCGTCACTGCCATGCGCACAATTTGCCTGTCATCACGTGAAGTGGTGCGTTGAGGTGGATGCGATCGAACACGCCGGTCCGTCGTACCCTCCTGCATCCAACGATCACATATCCGCATTATAGTTGTTTGGTTTCGTCCAACACGACTACCGATTTCCCTGAAAGATGATCCACAATCTCGGTAGGCCACTATCCTTCCTCTGTCGAACTCGGATACTTGATCAAAAGATGATCGCTGTTTTCGACGAGGCAAAATTGATCATTTTTTATTGAAAAATCCACAAGAAAAACACAATGGCCGAACCTGAAATCGTCGAAATCTCCAAGCCTTAAATAGCGCTTTGAAGTGGCGCCACAGGCGCGCGTGATGTGCGTCTGCGCTGAAATTCTAATCATTTGCATATCTCACCTCCGCTAATGCATGCTGTAAATTTCATGTTATTTGCATGTTTCCTTCAAGGTGTTGCATTTACAGCGGCCAGCAGTGTATATATACCGAATGTCGTTCGCACTTTATGGAAGCGATTTTGATAGTTTTATGCATAAATGCCGTATTTTCTGAGGTGATTTGCTTCTATCTGATAGTCATGGTTATTGACAATAGCTCTAGCTCAAATTTTCTATGAAAGTAAACTTTTTCTTAGTACTGTCATGTCAATTTTACCCCATTCCTCTTGGTCCGTTTTCTAAAGTCCGTTCAGTGTTCTTCGATGCCGTTTTCCTAAGGCCCGTTGTAATAAACAGGAAGCGCAAAAGTCCACTGGAGAAGCGTCAGGTGATTTTACAGGTATTTCATTAAATCGGATACACTTTGTTCCTGTTTCTGATTCTTTCTTTGCTAAATAAGCGGCAGTTGATTTAGACGTGTGACTAGAGGTTTTGACAGATTTGTACAGCTACCATAAACTAATGTAATAGCCTGAAAATCCGAAAATTGTATTTTTTGGAATTACGTGGTTTGTTAATTACGCCAATGCTATGATATTAATATAATCTTTCATATTGGTACAATCATTGTTTTTATGTAATCATTTATATTTACGTAATCACTGATATTTATATAATATAATATTTGATACTGTTATAATCATTAGCTATGTATATGACTTTGATATTTATACAGAAGTTCGTTCGCCCTTTATGAAAATGATTTGGATAGTTAAGTTTTATGTATAAATGCCGTATTTTTGCGGCGATTTGCTTCTATCTCATAGCCATGATTCTTGACAATAGCTACAGCTTGAATTTTCCTTGAAAGCAAACATTTTTTTAGTACTGTCACGTCAATTTTACCCCATTCCTCTTTCTGACCATTTTCCAAAGTCCTTTCAGCGTTCTTGGATGCTGTTTTCCTAAGACTCTTTTTAATAAACCGAAAGCGCAAAAGTCCATTGGAGAAGCGTCAGATGATTTTACAGGTATTTCATTAAATCGGATACACTTTATTCCTGTTTCTGATTCTTTCTTTGCTAAATAATCGGCAGTTGATTTTGACGTGTGACTAAAAGTTTTGTCCATATGAAGCTCAACTTTATCAATGTCCTTTGCATTTAAGGCTGGAATATCTTCTTCAAAAATTGGTTATAAAATATTCTGCTTATATTAGAGTGAATTAATTTTGGCAGACTTTTTAGATTTTCAATTTGCCGTTGTAACAAAGTCCTGCAACCATCATGAATCCCTTTGAGAACTTTTCTGTACACTGACGCAGCCATTTCGTACGGTCAATCCCGTCCGTTGAGCAATAGAAATTGATCTTTTTTTATTACAGTCACTTAAATACACCTATGCCTTATCGAGTGTTACCACAAATTTCCATTTTTCAGCAGCAAGGTAATTTTCATATAATTTGCTACAACCTGTTTTTCTTTCAGCAATATTCTTTATCAAAAGCAGATGAACTTTAGGTTTAAACATTTTTTTTTAACTTCAGATCTTCGTGAATGATTTTACTTACAGTGCCAGAAGACATCCCTAGTTTCGATGCATTGGATCTTTGAGTCGGTTGATTTTCTTTTAGGATCAGAGACTTCCCTTTTTTGATATTTACCTGCGTTCGAACAGTCTTAAAATGAGTTTTCGGGGTCATGTTTTAATTTTTACTTTCAGTTTGACTTTTTTTCCTTTAATACTTAATATATTTTAAATACCTTATTTTGAAATGCCATAGCCGCAATTTTTACACCGCTTTATAATTTGTTGATACGAATATTTCTCCTCGGAAAGCACAACCACGTAACCTTCGAGCCATCTATCAATTTTAGGAGCCATTTTCAAAATAAATCTTTTATTTTACATCCCGAACAGAATTTCATTCCCGAACATTATTTCACATCCCAATCAAAACAAAACAGAAGCAGACGATTATTTTCAAGTTGCCAAATTTTAATCTCAAACAGCAAACAACAAAAATAAATTACAAAATCGTTTCAATAAAGTACGAATAACCTTCTGTATATTATACATATAAATACATTTTATTTCGTCGTGTATTTTTCCCGTTCAGAAGAAAGATGGGTTCATTTTAAATTTAATTGCCGCAGTTTGTTGTCCTAAAATTTTCCATTTATGACAAAAATATTATATTTTCAGAGAAAAAACTGTATTTAAAGTAGATTGCACAAACATACCCACGGAGACATGCAATGGTCCTTCCCCCAAGTCTGCGAAAAAAATATGAATTTAATACGGAAACCAGAAAACGGTAACTATCCAAACGATTCCTCCAGACAAAAGAAAAATCCGAAGGAAAACTCTCTCGACTGAATAGCTCCAAACTATTTCTATGATTTATCGACCGATTGCCGAGGATGAAATTCTTTTCCCGGTTAGAGAGACACAAAAGGCAATAAGCAGCCGGGTCCCACCACCGAAATGCATGCCGGTCGGATGGGGAATTAATTACTAACATTCCATTTGGTCACGTGAAGACTTATGTTTGTAGAACGATTTCCTCTCTGGAATACCTCGTTATGACGCCCTTTATTTTACGAACGTATAAAGTTTTAGTAGTTTATTAGAAATGCTTGTCACCATCTACCGTAGACTACGTAGAACGATTGGAGACAGGTTTGGGGGGGGGAGAGGGGGAGGTTCCCCCTCTGACAACTAGGTGGCGCTGCTGTTTACATCACTGCAATAGCGCTAGATAGGCACTATATTCCCTGGATTCTTTACATGTTTCATGACTTTGTTTACTCGGCTCTATTTTCCCGTCTTTTCTCGTTTCTACTGCTTTATCTGTCACCACCGTTAACCTTTTCCTTACCGGGTGGGATAGCATGTATCCCAAGAATACGGGCCCAAGAATGAAAATATATATATATATATATATATATATATATATGTCGGTCTTAAGCGGGAACGAAATAATTATTCTAAATTTAAAGGGGGCTTAGTAATTAATTTATTGTCGTGGCGTAATTCGCCACTATTCTCATATCTTGGTTCGAAATACATCGAGAGATATCGGGGAATTTCCCTTTGGATTGATTGACATCTGTAGCTCCACCCATGGTTCATCGCCGGTGTATGCGTCACAGAGACCATGTAGGCATGCGCGGTGGCTTTGGATGGAGAAAAACAATAGCGTGTAATCAGACGTCGGGATTTAATTCATTGCTAGTGGACGCGTGTCAGCTGGGTCCCTAATTTGAAAATGGCGAGAGCTCAAATATGCGCTACTTGGATCAGTGGTTGCTGGAAGGTGAAATAAATTGGATTGAGCTGGAACTATGTTTGTTTATTGGATTTGGACTACTTGCCACTCGCCACCAGTATTGACATGGTGACTGCTAATGCAAACCTCACGCCTGTCATATATATATATATATATATACATACCTATACATACATATATATATATATATATATATATATACATACATATATATACATGCATATACATATATATATATATATATACATACATATGCATATATATATATATATATATACATACATATACATATATATATATATATATATATATATATATATATATATATATATATATATATATATATATATATATATATATATACATGCATATTATATATATACATATACATATATATATATAATACATACATATACATATATATATATATATATATATATATACATACATACATATATATATATATACACATACATACATATATACAGGGTGTCCATAATTAAAGTCCCACTTTCAAAAGGCTGCAAAAAAAGAACCACTGGTGAGAATGACTTCAAATTTGAACTGAATATACTGGAAGAAGGGGGAAACGATTTGGCATAATAAAAAAAACTTTTTTCATAATTATGCCAAATCGTTTCCCCCTTCTTCCAGTATATTCAGTTCAAATTTGAAGTCATTCTGACCAGTG